>OVAN01000228.1:443-72708 GCA_900406275.1 Anastatica hierochuntica | reverse complement strand
TATATCTGTATTATGCATGTGTATAATGTAGAAGAGTAATTACCCTTTGTTGAAGAATCTAAGAAGAAGATATGTTAATATTAGCAAGTTAGGAGGTAGAGAGGATTTTATTATTGTGTATCTTCTACAATGCATGAGTCATAACTTTTATATATGAAATTTTCTACATCAAATACTGTGAGCATTTAATGTATGAGTTCCATTTTTGACTTTCATAACATATGGCACTTATTTTTGGTGTGTGAAATAATAGGTCAACTTAGTTAAAAATCTACAAACTTTTACTACGTTTTAAAAGTATCTACGATCATGTATTATAGAATATAGTTTGTGGATAAACAACAAACCTACATAAAATCTATAAAAAAATATGTAGATTTTGTTGAAAGTGGATTTGAAACTAGCGGGTGGTTCTTAGGATGAGTGGTTATGTGTGCCGAAGAAAACTCGTATTAACAAAGGATTAGAGAAAATGATGGTACAATATTCAAAATATGAAAAAATACAAATTAAAATAGCAAAAAAGAGAATCTCGACCTCGAATGTGATTCGAGGTCAAAGTCTAACACTCTCTTTGTTTTTAGTTGCAAATCTCTCCTTTTTCAGCATCTTTTTTCTTTTATAATTGGGAGTCGATCCTTTTAGTTTATCTGTGTCTCTTCTCTTTTGCCTCTTCTATCCATGCCTCTGTTCATTTTCATATGGTTGATGTGTCATGGGCTTTGATCACCGTTTGTAGGTGTGTCCTTTGTCTTCGAGGTCCTCATGGCGTTCTCATCACTACTACGAGAGTTTTTCCTTTGGGCTTGAACTTTTTCTAGCTCGACTATTTTTGCTAGATAGGCCCTCGTGGATCCTGCTGCGTCATTGGGCTAAACATTGCTTGGGGGGGGGGTGCAAACCCACCTCCAACAGTAATTCTCCTCCTCCTTCAGTCTGTTTATAAAGGTTCGAAGCAAGTGGAAGGTGGTCTTTGAGCATTTGACACGTGTCACATAGGGTCTTGCTTAGGAGAGGTTGAGTGTATGAAATATGCTGAAGAATTGATATGGGTGCAATTTTCGAAGGGTCTTTGTGGTGGTTGAGGCATTCTTTTATAAAATGTCATTATTATGCATTTTCAATTTTTCGTGTCTCTCTATAAAAGCATAGGTCACATCCTAACTTCATCATCTCTTTGGCATTCGCAGTTACTGTTCTCTCTCTTCTTTCTTTTCTTTCACCCTTCGCGATTAATTTGTCTTTTCTGAGTACTTAAGTCATTCCTTTTTTGTTATTCGTTTCGTTCGACTTTTCCCTTTGTCGTCCCTGATTTGGTCAAAGGGTCATTGCGCTAGATTAATTTTTCCCTAGATTATACTCATGGCGAGATTACCTAGTAGAGCTGGTGCTCCTCCTCATTTCAGTTCTGGTAGATTGAAGAGATTCGTACGGGATCTTGCCGCTGGAGTCCGACGGCGTGGTTTCGAACAAGTCGGTTCTTCTGACCGTGGAGATACCCGACGTCCAATAGTTCATATCTCGTTTTTTACTTGGGCGTTCCTCTAGTTGCGGCGATTGTCGCGAGAGAAAAGTGGCCGGTTGTGGAGAGATAGGTGCCTCGAACGCGTGGACCCATTTTTTTCCTACGTAGACGACCCTTGAGTCTGTAAAGCTCGGGAAGGAGCCTTGTTGGTTTTCGAAGGATCTTCCACTCTATGTTTCGGGGTCATATTGCTGACTTTAGGATGCCCCTGAAAGGATATTCGCTGTTTACGCGCTGTTTACGAGGCATTTTCATCCTTGTGGCCTCTAGTTTCCTTTGCTACAATTCTTGGTGGATTATTGTGAATGTCGTGGTATTGTTATTTCTCAACTAATTGTTCTTTCAATGCATCGTCTGACGAGGGTTGTTATTATGCCTCAAAGTTAGGGTCGGAGGTGTCATGTCAATTTCTCGAGGAGGTAACGACCATCGGCAAGAGTCTCGATCTTTCTGGTACATTTAACGTTAAATTCAAGTCAAAGATGAGGTTTATCGTCGGGGCTGATTCTGGTGTGGGAGAGTGGTGGTGAACTCATAACTTCTTTGTTAGGGTGAATGAGGTCTCGCTTTTTGGGCTTGTTGGGCTCTTTAAGAGGTTGTGGGCTTCGACCCCTAGTGGAAATCTAGCATAAAGTAGGTTGATAGATTATGAGTATTCTTTTCTGGACATTGTTTGTTTCTTCATGTCTTTTTAGCGGATGTTGTCTTCTTTAGTCCTCTTCTGGAGCATTTAAGTTGTGACCTCGTTAAGCTTCTTGGTGTTTAGCGGTGCGGCTGATCTACTGTGTTCGATTAAGAGGTGCTTTAATAGTTTTGTCAACCTAGTGCTCGTAAGTACCATGCTTTTGTTATATTCCTTCGTTCGTTGGTTTGAGTTTTGATTATTTGGTTTGTTTGCATAGAAGATCGTTCTTCTTCTCAAAAGTTGCGAAGAGGATGAAGCTTAATTTGGCATTCGTGTCAAGTTATGAAGAGCGTAAACAGTAGACAATCCATGTTGCAAGGTGAAAGCTTTCGAGGTATTTTTTGTCAACTTATCTTTTTATCACGGAATGCAAGATACATGATAGAATTTACAATCATTTGATGATATATACATGAGAATATCTCCTAGCCACCTTAGCTAAGCAATCTACTTGAGAGGTTTCTGTTCTCTTTACATATTTGAAATCTAAGTCATTACCTAAACTAAGTAGCTTGGATACAGCTCTTATATATGTATTGAGTCCTCATAGAGTGGTTTATACTTTGCCAAATGGGTCTTGCTTCCTACTAAGAAAAGAGTAGAGAGATTTATTATCACCAATAAACATCACTTTCTTGTAACCGAGTTAGGTGGCTTGAAAGACAGCCTCTCTGAGAGCTATGATCACTGGAAGAGTGGACTAGGTTTATAGCAGCCGATCCTTGTATGTGTGGCCTACCATCCGAAGTTTATATTATCCAAGAAATATGTGCCTTGTCACTTGGAGATGTCTAAAAAGCATCTACAAAACATTGATACGCATCATTTGAAATGGTTCTATGCACTTGAGGAGTTATATGATGCATTAACTGTTCCATCTCATGCTTTGCTTTTGTAGATACTTTAGTTGCTTCTTGCCATTGACTCATGTCCAATAATGCCTTGGTGATAACTTCAGGGATTGAATTCTTATTATTATGAAATATGAGCTCATTTCTCATCTTCCACAACATCCAACCGATAAATGCATGCAATTGCATTCTTTGTCCTTGATAGCTCTTAAAGTGATGAAGAACCTAATCTACATTATCGATCAAGGAGTTGCTGAAAGAATGATCACCTTGTGAGTCTCTCAATGGAGTAAGTTCCCATACTTCTTTTGAAATTCTGCAGGTAAAAAGGAAATGGTTCAGATCTTCTATAACTTCTACAAATTTTGGACAAATTGTGTATGTGCGGATTTTTCCTTTTCTGCAAATTTGTATTGACTGGAAAACTACCATGCAACACTCTCCACCAGAAGTGTTTAATCTTTGGTTGTGCTTCTAACTTCCAGACCATGGCTAGTAACCTGTGCAAATGTTCCTCAACTGGATTTATGTAATTGGTTAAGAGATAGTAACCTGATTGTGCTCACCATTCTGTGTACAACTCCATTCAATCTTATGAGATTCTCTTGTCCAGCTTGGCCTTATAGCTTTAACTTTGTAAACATCTTCTGGATGGATATATTGTGTCAGCTTCTGGTTACTCCAATTGCACCAAGTTTGATCCAGAAGATTCACCACCACTAAATCATTAGAAATAGAAGATGAATTACCTTTAGGTGTTGTTGGAGGTTCAGTTGGCAACCACAAATCCTGAAAGATTTGTGTGCCTTTTTCATTTCTAATGCTCCAGTATACGCCTTTCTTGAGTAGGTGAATGTTTTGATGAAAACCTTTCCAAGCGTGAGAGATATTACTTTCTACCCGAGCTTCTAACAATGTAGGTTTCGTAAAATACTTAGCCTTGTGTACTTTAGCTAGTAGCGTATGAGGTTGAGTAAGTATCCTCCAAATTTGTTTAGTGACCAAGGCCTGGTTGAAGAGACTGGGATCCTTGAAACTTAAGCCTCCTTGTCTTTTTGGCTTTGTTATGGTGCTCCATGCTATCCAAGGAATTTTGTGTTTGTCTTTACTAGATGACCACTAGTATCTTCTAATAATTTGTGTCATGAGCTTGATAATTCTGTTAGGTAGCATAAAGTACGACATTGGATAGATAGGCAATGCAGTGGCCACAAATTTAATCATAACTTCCTTACCATCAGGGGATAGTAATTTAGCATATCAACTTGTTACTCTTTCCTCAACTTTCTGCTAGATGTATGAGAAGATCTCATTTTTGTTCTTACATATAGTTTATGGAAGGAAAGATAACAACCAAAACCACCTATTTTGTTGATAGAAGTCATGATTCGTAGTGTTTATTAATCTTGGACAAGGGTGTTCTTTGTAAACAAAATGGTTAATTTAGTGAAGTTGACCACTTGCCCTGATAAGACAACATATACATTGAGTGTCTTGAGTAGAAAGGAACACTCCATTGAGGTGACCTTGCAGAATAGCAGAGAATCATCTGCAAACAGAAGATGTGATATAAATGGACCACACTTACTATGTAGCCAACATATACATTGAGGTGGCTTTGCCCTGTAGCCATGTAATTCACCTTTAGAAACCATTGTATTCAAGATAGATATGAGACCTTCAACACACACTAGGTAGTACGGGGAGATTGGATCTCTTTGTCGTATACCCCTTTGTGGTTGAATATACCCGGTAGGAGAGTCATTAACTATAACAGAGAAGATGACAATTGGCATACATTTCATTATCCAAGAACACCATATATCACCAAATCCTAAACTCTTGAGCATATAATTGATGTAGCCCCATTCTAGTTTGTCAAAATCTTATGTTATTTCTAGTTTTAGAGTCATAAATTTATGAACCCTATCCCTCGTAGCTAAACTATGGATAAGTTCATGTGCTACTAGAACATTGTCTGTTATATGCTTACCTGGAATAAAGGCAGATTGATTTCCAGCTACAATGTTATAGAGCCAAGTTTTGAGTCTATCAGCCAGAATCTTAGATATAAGTCTATAAGCAGTATTACACATGCTTATTGGCTTAAAGTCTTTGACCTATACTGGATTTTCTATCTCTGGGACTAAGCATACTAAAGTATGATTGATTTCTGATTGAAAATCTCCTCTATTAAAGAAATGCTTATCAAAATTAACAGTGGCTGACCTTAATGTGTCCCAATGATGTTTGTAGAAGCTAGAGGTTAGACCATCACATCCTGGAGCTTTATTATCATTCATATGATTCAAGGCTCTATATATTTCTTCTTCTGTAACTGGGCTTGTGAGGTTTTCATTCATTTCGGTGGTTACCTTAGGTTTGATTGGTCCCATCTGGTTGTAATCTGCCTCTTTGAGACTACCATTAGATGTATGTAGACCTGCAAAATAATATGTGAGTATACAGTTAATTCCTCCTGCATTATAACAAAGATTTTCATTAGAATATTTAAGTGCAGCAATACGATTTTTGGCATCTCCTCTTCTTGGTTTCAGCATGGAAAAAGATTGTGTTTTTGTCCCAAGATCCCAACCATTGGATTCTACTCTTTACTCTATAGTACTCCTCCTCTAACCTATAAGCCCTTAGCAATTGGTTCTTTAGATGCTCTATGTATGCATAGTCGGGTACTGGAGAGTTATACGCCTCATGAATTTGGTCATAGAGGGTTTGAATTTGCTTACCTGTATTGGTGCATACTAATCTTTTCCATCGAGCTAGACTCTCTCTGCAATTCTTCAAAGCACTATTGAATTGATTTCGTGGTAATCTTTGACAAGTGTTTTTCCAAGTAGTTTTAACCACCTGCTTGACTTATGATTTGTGTAGCCATCTGTTTTCATATCTAAAGAGATGTTGTCGTCTCCACTGTTGCTCATTTGTGTAGATGATGAAAGGCATATGATGTGAACAGTTCCATAGCATGAGTTAAACATAAGCATGTGGGAAGAGTTCCAACCATTCATCATTAGCCATTGCTCTGTCAATTGTTGTCTTTTTGTTATGGATGTGCCTTTTACCTGCCTAAGTATAAGAGCCACAAAACATATACCAATCTGATAAAGCAAAAGTATTAAGTAGAGAACTAAATACATGAAAAGTTGCAAGAGATCTTCTAGGACCTCTACTCTTCTCCTTATTTTCCTTGATATCATTCATATCTCCCAAAACCAGTAATGGTTCCTTAGCTAAATGTTCACCTACATCATTCTGAATTAGATGTCTCCACTGTTTATTCTTATAGATTTCACAGGATGTCCATATAGATATATCAAAGAGTAGTTTATTGATTTATCTTCTATGTACAAATTAGTTTGATAGAGAGTTGGTGGATCTTTAAACACTATCTTACCATCTCTTTCCCAATATATTGCTAACCCACCACTAACACCTACGGGAGACACTACAAAAACATTCTTAAAGCCTAGATCAGAACCTACACTAGCAACATAGTATTTATCATTTTTTAGTTTCTACCAAAAATATCATATGAATCTTATATTTTTTTTGGATATTTACCAAAAAAATATTTGTCAGGGTATTCTTCATACCCTCACAGTTCTAGTGAAAGAGTTTCATGGGGCTTGGGGTGGCTTCGGGGTTCCCACTCTCCCCTGGTCTTCATCAGATGTCTTTGTTCTTTCCTTAGTAACCACTTTATCATCTAAATCATCGAACTTTCTCTTAGAACTTGTAATAGCATGATCAACATTCATGGTTCAACTGGTTTAGAGATAATTATCCCCTTTCTTCTTCTGCTCTCGTAGTCCAGAGGGAGAACTTTCATAAGGGGTAAGGCCTTCTTTCCCATGCTGAGAATGATTCTTCTTGTTCTTGAACAGTTTGCAGAGGTACTGTTAAAGGAGCTGCTGTTTGACATTCTTTCTTTTCATGCATCATATTGCCACATGTAGTGCAAAATTTTTCCAATCCTTGGTATTTGAATTCTAGAGTGATTGTCTGCTCCAACTCCATGATGTAAACTCGACACACCAAGTTGATTTTTGTTTCTATGTTTAGCTTGACTTTGACCCAAACTTGTGCAGGCTTGTAAGTAGTAGGCTGAAGTACCAGAAATTCTTCCCATTAATCCAATACTCTCAAAGATTTCATCTCTCTTGTATATGTCTGGCAAATTCTGAATTTGAACCCAAATAGGGATTTTCCTGAGAAAAGTGGGATAATTTCTTCGTCTCCACAAATCCATAACTACCATCTTGAAATGTGTATGGGCCACTTTCAATCACAGAGAATAGACGGTCGTCAGACTGAAAATAGAAGTTTACCGATCAATCGTCGTTTATATGACCTTCCACTTTGCCGGTGAGCTTCCAGGCTTTTGGCACCATATTACGTATTCCTTATGCCGTTTGTACCCTGAGGTTAAGTCCCTTGACTATTAAACAGAGTTGATGGTTTCTTTCAAACCTCTGGCGAGCATCATGGTGGACTTCCGAAGATTTCAGATCCTCTCCAAGACGAAGACTATAGCGAAACAAGAGTTCTCTCTTTGCTCTTGACCATGGTTGAACCCTTCCAGCTTCATCTTCTAAACTCTCTTCTTTACCGATTTCTCGATTAGGATCAGACATGCTTAGTCTAATAACGATTTTCTGCAAGTCGCAGACGAAGGAGTAGTCCAGATCCTCTGGAAATTCGATATCGATCACGATTGAGATCGAAAAAATCTTAATCGCCTTTCCTATCGCCCTTTTTTAGGAAGCTTCTTTTTTCGAGTAAGATATAATTATCGTGGATAGCTTCCGAGGTTAAGCATCCCTCCCAAGTCCGTAGAAAATTATTTATAAAGAATACTACAATTTGGTTTTGGTTTTTGCAAGTTTGCAATTGTCTTTTCGCTTTGTCTGTTAGAAAGTTAACAAACAAAATTTTAATTTTTTTTTCTTCGATCCAAAAAATAATTTTTTTAACAAAGCCCCTAATTAATTTCTATTGGCATTTTCGATTTGGGGATTCGAAACGCTGAGTTTCTTTCTTTTATTTTTTTTTGTTTTAGTTTTTGGTTGTATTCATATCATCGCACTCCTCTCGTTCCTCATCTTCATCGCTTAGCTCAGCTTCTTCTTCTTCTTCTCCGGATCTCGCATCTTTGTCAACGACGCCGAACATTATCAATACAGGTTCTCTCTCTCTCTTTCGTCTCCTTCTCTTCTTCTTCTTCTTCTTCCTATCACTGATCCATACTTCGATTTAAGATTCTTCAAATCGCATTTCATTTTAGGTTTTCTTTACTCGCTCCAATTTCATCTCTCCTTTGCTCGAAAGTATGAATCTTTTTTAATTGTTTATGGATTTGATTCAACTTCTCAGATCTTTACTCAGCCTCGAATTGTTTTTTTTTTGCGTTTTGACCATTTTGCGATTGATGTGTCGATGTTTGATTTTCTTGATTCGTTCTTGGTGAAATCGATCTATGCGTTTCGTGACATATGGTGATGTCTCCTTAAAATTTCTATTTGAAGAATCTCTAGCTTTTGACATTGCAGCTCCAGTGACCATTAATCTTTGATGTATGTTTAAGTTTTAGATTTGCGATAAGATCGGTACTTTGTAAAATTTTCTTATAGCTTTAATAAGCTTTGTATTGACCATACTCGTCTTGATGTGAACTGCAGGATAAACTTTGTGGTTTGAGAAGATGTCTACAGTATCCAATACTAAATCAAGAGACAAGAAGGTTGTGAATGACTCACAGAAGACACTTGGTAAAGCCTCGGGATCCGTGGCTGCTGCTGCTGCTGCTTACAATCCTCTCCTAGGGACATTTCAAACCGTTGAGTCGGTTTCGGCAACCGGTTCCTTGTCTCTTCACAGTAACAGCCGTTTCAGAAACATTGATGAGTCAGATTCAACTGGAGCTGATTGTGATTCGGCCTCTTACAATGGTAGTTGGTCAGGTGACTCAGAAGATCACAAAGAGAAAGCACCTACGACAGGTGCAAAACAGGAAATAATTCCCGGGGCTGACAATGACAAACGAGAAAAGATGCGGCTGAAGAACGAAAGGAAGCACCAACGTCAAAGGGAAAAACGAGCACATGAGTTGCATGAGAGATGCTGTCAGTTCCTAATGTCGAGAAAGCTTGAAGTCCTTGCTCAGCAACTCATAGCAATGGGGATTGCTCATGAGCGCGCAACTTACGCTCTCATGTTAAACGAAGGGAAACTAGAGGAATCCATCAATTGGCTGTTTGATGATGGTGGGGCAAAAGTAGCAGATAAGAAACTGGATCCTAACTCCGGGAACTTGAAGCTTGACATATCGCAAGAGTTGGATAGAGTATTGCAGTTGGAAACTAAGTATAAGTGCACCAAGCAGGACGTAGAAAAAGCTGTGGTTACAGCCGAGGGGGACATTGACAAAGCAGAAGAATCATTAAGAAGACAGAAGCAAGACCAATCTACTGCTTCCAGAAAGGCGGAGGATACTTGTGATAAGAGTTCTGTTAGCAATAGCAAAGCCCCTTCTGTGCACAGAAGTCAGAACATGGTAGCCCAGTTGCAACCTAACTCGGGAACGCATCCTGACGGCCAAGAATCCAGCTACGTTAGTGGAGAATTTGGAAACCAAAGCGTAAATTCATTGGATAAAATTCACATGAAGTTGCAGTGGATGAAAATGCAGCAAAAAGCTTCCCTGGAAGAGAAGAAACACATGTCATATCAAAATATACCTCTGCCACGGTCAACAGAAGAAACACATTATGTGGCGGCTCTGAGTGAGCAATTCAAGAGACCAGTTAATGCGATGCAGCAGCAACGCTCTCAATCCGCTAACACCAATGTGTTACCTGTCTCTACCATGAATTCATCCTTTACTGGGTCAGTAGCAGAGGCAAGCGGTGGTTGGTATCCTGCAAATAGGTCTGACGCGGCTCAATCTAATGGATACATGCCCTCAAAAACTCCGACTCTTAATGATCTGAACTCGAACCTGATGTACCAGCAACTTCAATACCAACAATATCAAGGCCAAGTGAACCACGGTCATAGAATGGCAGGGGCTTCTGCGCTGCATGCTGTGGCTCCAGCTGCTTCTCTTGGTCTCTTCTCGGGGTATGGATCAGTGCCGGCCTCAGGATCTTCTTCTGGGCTAGACTGGAACATGGCTGGGTCAATGAGGCAACTAGATTACAACAACATCGACTGGAGTTTAGACAAAGGCCTAACGTGTCCGAGACCAAACCAACAAGAGTACATAGCGGCAACCCCATACGAAGCACACGTGAATGGGAGGACAAGAATGATGGGGATGGCTATGGGAGTGCAGGATGCCGCTTTAGCAGGGAATGGGAGAGTGTGGACATCGCCGTTTGAGGGTAAAGATCTGTTTAGTTTGTCTAGACAGTTTGTGGCTCCTTCGCTTTGAAGGTGAGAATTTGTGGTTACTACTTTTATCAAAAAGTGTTTCTTGCTTGTTTGCTCCAAATTGATATTTCTATCGCTAACGTCTATCACACGTATAACAAGGAGGCGTTCAAAAAATTAACACCGACTAACTTAAGATTCGGATACAAAGTGATTAACTTAAACCTCACCCACAATATGGATCCAAATCACAGCTTCTCTGTTGTAAAAAAATCCTCGTTGACTGTTGCATCATCAAGCTTGTGCCCATTCATTTCAGAACTGACTATTTGTGCCTCCTTTGACCTCCATTCTTCTTTAAGCCCACTCACTAGCTTGTCGGCTATACAAACATCTACTCGCAAACCCATCTCCTGCATCTCTCTATACCAAACATATGCTCCCATATAATCCTTGGCGTCACAATGCCCTTTCACCATTATGTTATATGTATCAGCTTTAGGATCCAACCCTCGGGTTTTCATCTCATCAAACAAACTTCTAGCCTCACTCAGCTTTCTTACTTTCAGTTGTCCCATAATCAAGCTGTTGTAACTCGTCTTATCTAAGCAGATTCCTTTTCCCATCATCTGCTTCTGCATTTCAAAAGCTTTATCCATATCTCCATGCACAGCATAGCAATGAAGCATCGCATTGTAAACTGCCAAGTCTGGTTCCAACGACATCTTTCCAAATATTTTCTCACTGAGCTCTATCCCCTCCACGGAGCATGCACTCATCAAAACTTTATATGTTTTCAAATTGGGTTTTACTCCTGAGCTCTTCATCTCTTCATACAGAGTGATACATCTTTGCACGTTTCCAGCCTGTTCATATCCATCTATTAGCGAGTTATATGTGAATATATCTGGTTTAAAACCCTTTCTCGAGAGTTCGAGAAGCAAGTCTTCAGCTTCTGCTAACTTTCTTGTCATAGACAACCCATTAATGAGAGTGTTATAAGTCACCATATTTAAATCTACTCCCTTTTTTAGCATCTCCTCAGAAAATCGGAAAGCATCTTCTATCTTCCCTTTTAAGCAACAACCGTCAATTAGCATATTATATATCCTTGCATTGGGTTGAACCCCTCTGTCTTCCATGTCCCTCTTAACAATCTCAGCTTCAAGAAGCTTAGAGCCTTTGCATAAACAATTTATCAGATTTCCATAGCTAACTACATTTGGCATCGTCCCGTTGTTTTCCATTTCTTTGAGAATGTCAAAACACTTATCAAATTCGCTCTTTCTTCCATAGCCGCCAATCAAGATGTTATATGTCTCCACCCCAGGAGAAATGCCCTTCAGTTTCATTTTGTTAACCTCTTGCTCAGCATTCTCCATTTCTCCCAGTTCACAAAATCTCTTAACCAAACAATTATATGCCAAATGATTAGGCTTCATCCCTTGTTTCTCCATCGTTTCGATTTTCATTCGAGCTCCAGAAAGATCACCTTGTCGACAGTATCCATCAATCATCGTGTTATAAATAACCTCATCCGGGACAAGCCCCTTACCGATTTCTCTCTCCAAAATCTCCTCCGCCTTTTCTGTCTTTCCTTCTTTGCATAACGCATTCAACAAAATGCTACATGTATACGCATTCATTTTCACGCCAGACTCAACAGATGTCTCATAAACACCCAAAGCAGCCTCAGCTTTTTCGTTACTTGAATAACCATCAAACAGAATACTGAAGGTGAACGCATCTGGTACAAACCCGCGATCCTTCATTTCCTTTAAAACATTCTCTGCATCTACCACCATCCTTGCATCGAACATACCCTTAAGCAAAGTATTGAATGTAACAAGATTCGGATCAATTTTATCCGCTTTCATCCGTTCTCTAACCTTAAAAGTCTTTTCAGGATCCCCAGCTTTGCAATATCCATCGATCAAGGTGTTATACGTTATCAAAGTGGGTACTAATCTTCTTTTAAGCATTTCGTCGAACAACTGCTCTGCATCCTTCATCCTTCTTGTTTTACACAACCCATCAATAAGGACATTGTAAATAAACACAGTGGGAGAGATCCTATCGTGTTTCATCCGATTAAACAGCTCTAAAGCTTTACCTAAATCGCTCAATTTGATGGCGGCTTGAATTGCTTTAGCGTACATGAACTTGCTCGGACGAAAATCCGAATCCAGAATATTCAGAAACACATTCACAGCTACTCTGAATTGTTTCGCCTTCACGAGATGATCGAGCAAGAGCGTTAACGAATCTGTGGTAGGGAAAATACCTTCGTTCCTCAATGCGAAGAACAAATCCGCAGCTTCCGAAATCATTTTCGATTCTGTTAGCACGGAGAGAAGCAAATAGGAAAAATCGTTTCTCAACGACGGAGATGACATCGAGAAGGCGGAGAAGAGCTCTTTCGGCGATGTGAAAGGCGCGGAACCCGATCGAACGAGCGTAGTGAGAACCCCACGCGCCGTTTCAATTCGACTCTGCTGGAGAAGAACTCGGAGATTCCGCAGCTTTTCCGACCGATCTCCGTCTCCGGTAAGCGGGTCTCGTTGGGCTTGAGATTCGGGTTCAGGGAGAGTCGTGTCGGAGGAGGAAGCAGAGAAGAGACGGTATGAGCAGACAGACTCGACCAGCTCGACAGTGGCGTAACGAGAAGATCTCGAAACAAGTCGTAAGCGAGTCACCATCGTTGAGCTGCCGGAGACGCTCGTGTGAAGACGACACACCTAAATCTCACAAAATATCGTTAAAATTAAAACTAAGATTACGGCTTTAACCTTAAAATAAAAAAGCTGTGATATTTACAATCTAACCCAAATTTTATTGCCAAACTATAAAATAGTTCTTCAAATTTGAAATCAACATAAAGCTTTTTCGCTCTCTCCACGATGCGATAAGATTTGCGATCAAATCTCAACAGAGATGGCTACTTCATCAGCCCAACAACGTCAAATTGCAGAAGCGGAGAAAGAGTTATGGAGGACGATGCAGAACTTGAAGATTGGAAGTGATAAGCCTACCTAGGTTATACATCAAGATGCCTAAGATCAGTATACAAAGGAGCACCGTCTTTGCTTGGTTGTTAAAGGTCTGAATCCAAAGTACCAAAACCCAGCAGGTATTAGAAATATTATGCCTAACGTATGACATCTCGCAGGAAAGGTTGATGGGAAAGTAAATGATGATGGGAGTGTTAATTTCTACTTTCGAACAGAGCATCATTTACTTACTGTTCTTGAAAATGCATCCTATACTTTTAGGGATGGAGCAGGCGCCTTTATCCTACAAATTTGAAGGGAATACCTTTCTGGGTGTAGATCTTAGATCTACCAAACATCTTTTGAAGGAGAAATATTATTGACAGTATATGCTCTTTTTTGGGACATGTGACTGAAGTTCAGGTTGTAGATCCGACAGCTCAGAGACCTGCAGATGTTTGGGTTAAAGTGGATTTTGATGTTGATAAGAAAATAACTCTAGCTAGGAACTATGAAATTATGGGAGAATCGATGGATATTAAGTTTCATTATGATGTGCTGGAAAAATTCTGCATCAACTGTGGAAGTCTCAAAAATGGTGTGAAGGTTTGTGAAAAGGAAAAGAGGATTCTTGATCAGGTTGAGCTGGGCATTCCTGGACAGGGAGAGTTAAGGCATATGTTCCTGCCTCAACAACATGATAATATACAGGAAGCTCAGAGTGAAGGAGTGGTACCTATGAAGCAAGGACAATCTTCCACAACAGCTTTAATAGCTACAAATGCAGCTGCATAAGCTCTTCATCACCTACAAAGTCACATCAAACAGAGAGAAATCAAAAGTTTGGAGGAAGGAAGCACATCTAAAAATGGTTTTGGTGCAAAAAGGAAGGCTTCCAATGGCTCAGAGGAAACAGATGTTGTTTAAACCGTAAGGTAGAAAATAACTGATGATGATAAGGATATGGGGAGGGTGGCGACCCCAAAACCACCCCTCAAACAATGAAGCTTCTACACTGGAACTGTCAGGGGATTAGGAACACCCTGACATGACATTTTTTGGATGACATAAAGGCTAAGTACAAGCCTGATGTCATATTCCTGGTAGAAACAAAAAATAAGGATAAGTCTGTTACAGAAGTTAGCAGAAAGACTAGGATATAAGAATTGTTTTGTGTATACTCCAGTAGGTTTAAGTGGATGATGGGCAGTGTTTTGGGAGGCTGAAGTCCAACTATCTATAGTCTCTGAACCATGTATGTATAATACAGACATAAGTGTACAAGATGGGGATGTAATATACTTTTTAACTTATGTGTATGGTCACCCTGACAAAGCTTTGAGAACTCAGCAATGGAAAATGATAATAGAAAGAGAGCAATCTGGTTTATACAAAGATAGACCAAGAACGTTTATAGGGGATTTTAATGAGATTAAGAGTAATGCGGAGAAACAAGGAGGTCCACGGAGAGCAAGTTAAACTTTTTTTTTATCACTTTAGATCTTTTATTAATACTTTAGGATTAAAAGACCTCAACACATATGGAGGAAAGTTCACTTGGTTGGGAAAGAAAGGTAAGCATACAGTCAAAACAAAAATTGATAAGAGTCTTAGTAAACACAAAATGGCAGGAAATATTCTCAAATGCTATTGTCAATCTTCTCAACTGGCAAGGATCATATCATCGTCCTTTACTTCTACAGACACAACAACAACAATGGAGAGGTCCAAAATTTTTTAAATATGACAATTGTTGGAGGTTAAATCAGGATCTTCATAGACATGTGCAAGTTTCTTGGAGCTCAAATTGTGCAACCTTTCCTCCTCAGCAATTTAATAGAGCACTAAAGAACTGCAGGAATGATATAGCCAGGTGGAAATCAAATAACAACCTCAATGCAAGGCGAGGTATACATGATCTGCAGATGGAATTACAACAAGCATATGAGGCTTATCCTGTTGATTTCAATCAGATTTATCAGATCAAGTTGCGTTTATCTCAGTTATATAAGAAGGAGGAAGAGTTCTGGAGAACTAAAAGCAGAATACAATGGTTGAATGGAGGGGACAAGAATACAAAGTTTTTTCATTCTAAAACTAAACAAAGAAGACTTCAAAATCGGATTACCAGTCTTATAGATGCCAATGGAGAAATGAAGTCACATCAAAAGGATCTCAATGACATTATTATGAGCTATTTCTCAGAACTCTATGCTTCTTCTCATAATATAACTACTCATGATTTGCTGTAGATAGGTCCTATAAAAAAGAAAGTAACTCCAGATATTAGTAAGCATCTGATTGCTCCAGTTACATCTGAAGAAATCATTAAGACAATGAAACTCATGAATGATGGAAAAGCACCTAGACCAGATGGATTTTCAGTTGTCTTCTTTAAGAATCATTGGGAGGTAATTGGACAAAGTGTGATTAAATTTGTTCAGCATTTTTTTTAAACAGGTTACTTGGATCCAGAAATCAATCACACTCACATTTGTTTGATACCTAAAGTAGGGCAGCCTAAGGAAGTGAAAGAGTTTACGCCAATCAGCCTAACAAATGTAGCTTATAAGATTATACCCAAACTTATGGCTGAGAGGTTGAAACCTTGGTTACATGATATCATCTCAGAGAACCAAAGTGCTTTTATCCCTGATAGACATATAACAGATAACGTACTAGTAACTCATGAACTAGTACATAGCTTGATATATAGGGAAAGAAAACATAAGTTTATGGCAGTTAAATTGGATATAATGAAGGCTTTTGATAAACTTGAATGGTCTTTTATTGATTTTATGCTTAGGCAGTTGGGCTTTGTAGATGTTTGGTGCAAGTGGATAATGACTTGTGCTAAGTTAGTCACATACTCGATTTTGGTGAATGGAAATCCTACAAAGAAGATTATTTCAACAAGAAGTATTCGCCAAGGTGATCCAATTCCACCTTATTTATATATAATTTGTATTGAAGGTCTCTCCTCTTTGCTTAACAAGCGGAAGAGAGAAGGACACATTCATCGTTTTAGAGAAAGCAAAGGAGGGCCTCTGGTAACACATATGCTGTTTGCTGACGATTCAATTCTCTTTTGTAAAGCAGAAGAAGGTGAATGTAATAAAATGTTACAGGCGTTGGATCTTTATGGGAAGCTCTCAGGTCAGTATGTCAATTTTAACAAATCTGCCTTAACCTTTGCAAGAAATATCTCACGTGATATGGACAAGCTCAAAGAGATCACATCCATCCATAAGTTAGGAGGATTAGGAAAGTATCTAGGACTGCCAAAATTGATCAAGAGGAACATCATTGCTTCTTTTAATTACATTAAACAAAGAGTTAAAGAAAGAATAGAAAACTGGCAGACTAATTTGCTCTCCCCTGCAGGAAGACAAGTCTTAATTAAAGTTTTGCTTACTGCAATTCCTAACTACGCTATGTCCTGTTTTTTACTTCCAAAAGGAATCATTTAGCAGATCACGTAAGCAATACGTCAGTTCTGGTGGTCATCAACAAAAGAGAAACACAAAATTAATTGGGTGTCATGGAAAACTATCACCAAGTCTAAGAATGAAGGAGGACTGGGATTCAGAGATTTGCAAAATTTTAACAAAGCAATGGTGGCAAAACAAGTTTGGAGGATGCTACAATATCCAGAAACTTTGCTAGCAAGAGTTTATAAACAGAAATATTTTCCAGGCAAGACCATATTGGATGCAGAAGTGAAAAGAGGAGCATCATATGCTTTGAAGAGCATTCATCAAAGTATACATCTAATCAAATCGGGTATGCGTTGGTCTATAGGTGATGGCAAAAAAGTTAAGGTATGGACTGATAATTGGCTTCCTCTGAAGCCATCACGACCACCGAGAGGGCTTCCAGACATCATGTACTCTGATCTTATTGTCTCAGACTTGATGATACCAGGGGCATTAGAATGGGATGGAAGCAAAGTCAGGAGAATGTTTCACATGAAGGATGCTCGTTTAATTCTTAATATTAAGCTAAGCCTGTTTTAAAATCCTGACATGAGGGAATGGTGTTTTACCAAATCTGGTGAGTATTCAGTTAAATCTGGATATTATTTGTTTCACAATGGTAACTTACAACATGAACGACAATCTGTTTTTGATTACTCTAAGCTTTGGAAGCTTCAAGCTCCACCAAAACTTAAGCATTTTTGGTGGAAAGTGGTTCATAACAGTTTACCAATGGTTGACACTTTGAGGACAAGACAAACAAGAACATATCAAATTTTCCCTTATGCGGTGAAGAGAATGAAACTCTAAAACATCTTATGTTCATGTGTAGGGTATCCAAGGAGATCTGGAATCTAGCCCCTTCTCCATCTTTAAGAGAGGACCAAGTTCTTTCCTTTACTCTACAAGATTTTGTGCGGTGGGTTATATTTGGAAAATGAGGAACATGATAATTTGGAAAATGAGGAACATGATCATTTATCAGAATAACATGATGCAGATTCCTGATGTTATTAACAAATCTCTTTTAGAGATGAGGCTGTGGGTGCAGGTAAATAGTATAGAGTCTATGACAGGCTTGTCAACAAGAGATTTAAGATCCACAACAACTCTGGCTCCTAACCTGCAAATTAATACATAATGGCTTTGTTTCATTGATGAATCTTGGGCATCAACTCAGAAGAAAGCTGGAATAGGTTGGGTTCTAGCTCAGAGAAATGGACAGCGGATAATACATGGTTCTGCCTCCATAGTTCCGATAAATTCTTCGTTAGAAGCAGAAACAATAGCCCTTCATGAAGCAATCTTTCAAATGAACATGTTAGGATACAAAAATGTTACATTTGGAGGTGATAATCTCACATTGTACTCTTTCATAAGTAAAGAGACAATGAATATACACCAAAAGAGCAATTTGGAAGGTTTGTCTACTATCATTGCAGGCATAAGAACCTTGTTAAAAGAAATAAGCAGTTGGAAATTCATATATATTAAGAGAGAACTAAATCAGGATGCAGACAAGCTAGCAAAGGAGGTGAGATTATATGGAAATGGTAATAAGGTAGTTTGGTTGTAAAATTTCTTTTATGTTTCTCTACCTTGTAACCATTTGTTAATTTGAATGAAAAAGAATGAAGTTTGCCGGCAAAAAAAAAAGTTCTTCAAATTTTGCTCTCTGATACAATTTCTTTTTTTCTCCTTTTAATGTTAGACATGCAAGAGTAGGGGTATTCATAATAACCGAAACCGAAGAATTGAACCTAAAAACTGAATCGAAATCGAGCTGAAATCAGAAAATAACCGAACGATTCCAATTTCGGAAATCGAAAAAAAATTAAAATCGAATGGATAACCGAAAAATCGAAAGTATCTAAAAATACTTCAAATTTTCCAAAAATATTCGAAAATATTCTAAAACATCTGAAAATACCCAAAATAACTAAAAACTCAAAAATATTCGAGCACTAATACGAGAATGGTTACTTAATGCAAACGGAACCGAACCTGAACCGAAATATATTAGGGACCGAACGGTTTTAATTTTTGAGAATCGGAAAAACTGAAAACTGAAAGAACCGAACGCCAAGTCTATCCAAGAGCATGAATTACTAACCAACCCATATTGATAATCTTTTTCTTTTCATAATCAGGAAACTCAGAGTCAGTTGATAAAATACTTGAAAATAGTGAATCAAACTCTCTTTACGTAGATCGAATTTGTAACCTTTTTAGCATTTTGGTTCACCGTTCACATATCATGCAAAAGTTGAAGAACTATCACTAAGTTGTCAATCGACATGATCGTTCCAACTCGTATTTCCGCGATGAAAAGAACCTTCGCGCTACGACATTCCAATGAACAAGAGTTCGTTGGTTAGAAGCCCAAGAACATCTGTCCTCATGGATTCAAAAAGCGAATATAATCATCACTAAATCGATTAAATGTTTTGCCTGAGGGTGAGAAATCATACTAGTATTCTCAGTATATATTCTCATAGTTACTTTTGAAGCATTTTAAATATTTTTTTTAAATTCAAAGGCTATTACTATTAGACCAACACTTCGTTGATAACCAAAACAAAAGGATATATCGAAGCTTCGATACAAAACCTTTAGTTATATTGTCGAGATCTATTGTCAAGTTCTGTATCGAATTTTTTTTTGAAGTCATATGTCAAATAGTGACTGGCGTGTATTAAGCTCCAAATCTTCTTGTTCTTACTATTTCTGTAACACCCGGTTTTCTCTCGTCAGGATTCCCGCGCGTGCTACCTGCCAAACCACCAGCACCCAGGTTCTCCCTCATTAGGGTCTCCCCCACGCATGATATCCGCAGAACAACACCGCACACCACCACCTCAGAGCATCTACGGGAACTTAATCCTCAAAACCGAGCGGGACTTAATCCTCAAAACCGATTAACATTAAATTAATAGAACCAACAATTCAACAACGAAACCAACACAGTATTCCAGTAATACTACAGAAGTCTTATTTGAAACAATCCGACACCCGAAGAAACGAACACCAGTCCCACCGTCATCTTCTGGCTACTCGTCATACTCACCTTCAAAACAAAGAGAGGGAGGGATAGGGGAGAGAGAGGTGAGTGACAGGGAAACCACTTAGCAAGGGGGTGGGTTGCTAAACATGCAACACCGCATAAAATACTTAAAATACCTTCTAAGCCAGCATACATTTAACACCAAACTTGCACCTATTGTACCGCAAGCAAACATGACATGCAAATATGCCCTAAACAAAACCTTTGGCACCTTAATACGTAACCTGGCGCGCCACTACAAGAACCATGTTTCCTTTACTTCCACTTAGCAATATGTATGGCCCCATGGATTTCTTTCCATCTCTAGAGGCGAACACAATTCTCCTTCTCACAATCATCAATCTCATGCAATTCATCTTAATCACTAAGGCAATATCTTAGACCTAACTCATGCTCATTCAACAAACAAGACTGACTCGACATTCATACATGACTATCAAGCAAGACGCGTTAAATATATACAATCAGAGAAAACATCATAAACCAGTTCTACGGGGGAATAGTTATGGGTTTACCTCCTCACCTTTGACTGAATTTGCAGATGGAGACGGATGCTGATGAACTTCTGAACCGGTTAATGAACTTCTTGACCTAAACCAAAAGGAACCCGAGTTAGTCTTTAAATCGGGACCTGCTTAAAAAGGAAACTTCCCATTTATAGAAACATGCCATAAAGGGAAACTACTAAATTAGGTAACCTTCCCAAAATAGTAACTTTTCCAAAAATGAAACTTTTCAAAAATAGAAATTTTCTAAATTGGGAACTTGCTAAAAATAAAAAGTTTCCATAAGTGGAAACTACGAAACCTGAAACACGAAAACTAACGGAAAACTTTCGAAAATGCAGGAAACGAATCCGGAAGATAGAAAACTACCTCATAAACGACGAAAATGTCGCGGGAGGGTCACATACTCTCAGACGCGATGGCTAAGGGTCACAACGCGGGTAGAGTGGCGGCGCGAGGGCTCGATCGGCGACTGAGGCTCTTGGAAGGACTCGAGAATCTCCCCAGAAGCTCGGATTCGCGGTGGAAGGCTTTGACTGGCGGTTGGAAGCGTCCGAGAGGCTTAGTTCGGATCAAGATTCACCACAGGAGGATCAAATCGGCTCGGTTCACGATCGCAATGGAGATGCAGCGCCGATGGGGCCTCGGATGGCAGCTGCGATGCTCGAGGAGGAAGGATCGACGATGGTTGAGGCTCGGAGATCGATGGTGAGGCTCGAGTCGACGAGGAAGAGAAATGCAGCGGTGGTGTTGCGGTCTCTGAGGGTCAAGAGACGGCGAAAGGGGCGAAAGGCTTCGCGGGTGCGGAAAACGAGGCGATGGGCGGCGGGGGTTGCTCGTCGGCGACAGAGAGGCGGTGGTTTGGCTTTGATCTCGAGGAAGAGAGAGGACGGCTAGGGTTCTCAGGTTTCTCACGGGATTTCGGCAGAGATTCACTTTAGGGATTTGTGTGACATGTTTCTCGAGGTGAAGACGGGTTTAAATAGAGTCAAAGCGGGGATAACCCTAGGTTTTTCGGTTCTGGGTTCTGTGAGCCGTGATTTCCAAACCGAACCGGTTCGGGGATGTTACAATTCTCCCCCACTTCAATGGGATTCGTCCTCGAATCCTGAACATTCTCTGGTTGCCTTCCGGACTCTTCAAACAGTTTTGAAAAATCCCTTTGCATTTCGCTTTCGACTTCCCAATTATCTTCCTGAATATTGCCTTCCTTCCAGCTGACTTTAATCATAATCACTTTCTTCCCTTGGATTTTCTTTACCTCTCTTGCTAGTATCTTTGTTGGTTGGCTCTGCACTGAGAAGTTCTTCTGCAGGTTTAGCGGCGGGGTAAGCATAACAAGTTCAGGTTTCCAGATGACTTATCTCAAGACTGAAACGTCGAAGACATCGTGAAAATCTACCAACTCCTACGGTAGAGCCAATTTGTAGGCAACTACATCTATTCTCTCGACAACAGGGTACGACCCCATAAATCGTGGCCTTAATTCTTCTGGCATTTTCATTGATTTCCTCCTTGAAAGTTTCTCATTTTCAAGAAGATTAGATCTCCTACTTCAAATTTTAGATCCCTTTTGCGATTTTCTGCGTAACTCTTTTAACGATCATGACCTTCTTTTAGTCGTTGCTTGAGCATTTCCACTTGTTGTTCGGTTTTCTTAATGATTTCTGGCACTAGGTCTCGGGTCTCCCCCACTTCAGACCAACACAGGCGCTTCTGCATGGTCTTCCATGTAGGGCTTCATAGGGTGGCATCCCTATGCTAGGGTGGTAACTGTTGTTGTAGGCAAACTCAACCAGCGACAAATGCTTAAACCAGTTTCCTCCCCATCCAAGCACGCATGCCCTCAACATGTCTTCCAGCGTCTTGATTTTCCTTTCCGACTGTCCATCTATTTGACAGCGATAGGTAGTATTAAGGTTGACCTTGATGCACTTTTTGATAGATTTTGGGAGGTTTTTAGTCCCTATTAATTGCTGAAACAAGAGATCGACTTTTCTTTTTGGTTTTTTGTGATTTGATTTTTCGCAGAGTGTGAAAGTAAGAAAGATGGAAGATTATGAGAAGAGATAGATGATCTTTAGATCGAGTGAATGAACTCCCTTTATGATCTTAAAGACAAAATTGTAGAGAATGAACTCTGAAGCTAGCAGTTGTTCAATGATGAACAAGGGTTCACAATCACTGTGAAGAAGAAAGAAAACTCGCATAAAACTCTCGATGAAAAACAAGTTTGCGCTAACAATGTATTTAACCTATTATACTAGGTTTAAATCGACAAAACTAAACCAGAAAACCAGCCCTAATGTCGCTGAAAATAAACCCAACTAAACCAAAAATTAATTAAAACCCAAAACTAAAATTAACCCATAATAACCGATAAGTTAAAGAATTTGATTTGATGCTGGTTCAATTCCTCCAATGCAATCTGTTCTGGTTTGTAATAAACCAAAGTCTGAATTCGATTCTAAAGCTTCCGAGTTTGTGATCTTGTAAGTGGTCCACTGGATAGCTTGATTGTTGAATTCGATGATTCTTCTTCATCCTCCAGCTCGTCTTCACTTGAGCTCAGCTCCATTCCAGCTCCTTGCTTGATCCGTGTTGCATCAGACCTTCTTCCCCATAGCCTTTTTGAAATGCTTGTCAAAACATTGAGGTGAACTTGACATCTTAATCGGACACAATACTGACTGGAACCCCATGTAGTCTGACTATCTCTTCGATGAACTTTTGCGCCACCGTCTGTTTTCTTTACTGGCAGGAAGTGGGTGTTCTTCGTAAGTCGATCAACTATTACCCAAATAGCATTCATACCTCTTGTTAAGGGTGATTTTGGGAAGTTGTTTAGAAAGCACTACGAAAGCTGGAAGACGATGCATACGCAAGTTTATGTGTATGATCTAAGCAAAAGAGATTGAAGATATGTGTGTATTATTCCCTTAAGCCTAGGGTTTTTCGGATCTCTTCCTCCTAACCCCTAAGCTTCATATTTATACATAGAGCTTATCGCTATCCCCTTCAAACTAGGAGATAACGTAATTATCTATTAAACACACATGATTATCTACTTATTTAACTAATAAGATAAACATCAAATAACCAGTGGTTAACTTCTGTCTTCCGGCCTTACTATGACATATGGCTTCTTGCTTGGCCATGACATCTGGCTTCCTGCTTTTGGGCATTCCCCTACCTTATGGCCTTACTGTTGTACTCCATTCGAGCCAAGGGGAATTTCCAAGGTTCAAATTACTTCCAACACCTCCTATGGTAACTGGCAGTCCTGTGACAAAATCCATAGTCACCATGTCCCATTTCCATTTTGGTAATGGCAAGTCCTGAAGTAGCCCATTTGGTACTCGACGCTTTTCTTTTACCAGCTGACACGTCTGGCACTGCGAGACCTAAGTAATGACATATCTCTTCATTTTTGCTCCAATGGTAGAGCCTTTCTAAACCCCTATACATCTTAACGATTCCCCACATTTGCTAGCGCTAGCACTGGTGTCTGAGTCAGACGATCCTTTAACTCCTTGAAGTTCTTGGAACAGTCCTCATTCCATTAAAACTTAACTCCCTTCCCTATAAGGTGAGTCATTGGTGTAGCCAAACTGGTGAATCCTTCGACAATCTTGCGATAATAGCCTGCCAGACCCAAGAAACTGCGGACCTCGGTGGCGCTAGTTAGCGTCGACCAATTGGTGATAGCTGCGATCTTTTCAGGATCCACTGCTACTCCTGATCCTGAAACTATATGCCCTAGGAATCCTATTTTCCTTTGCCAAAAGCTACACTTACTAAGCTTGGCGTACAACTTCTACTCCCTTAGCATTTCTAGCACTATCCTTAAGTGTTGGGCATGCTCTTCCTGAGTTTTTGAATACACCATGATGTCATCAATGAAGATAATTACGCACTGGTCCAAGTGCTTCCTGAAAACATCATTCATTAATTTCATGATGGCGGCCAATGCATTTTTTAAGCCAAACGGCATGACTACAAACTCATAGTGCCCGTACCGGGTGCAAAAGGTCGTCTTTCGCACGTCTTCCTCCGCGATTCGAATCTGGTGGTATCCTGACGCGCAGATCAATCTTGGAGAACAAAGATGCTCCTTGAAGCTGGTCCAACATCTCGTCTATTCTTGGCAGCGGGCACTTGTTCATGACACTGACCATATTCAAACCTCTGTAATCAATACATAACTGGAAGGTGTCATCTTTCTTCTTCACAAACATAACTTATGCTCCCCATGGTGAACTACTAGGGCGGATGAACCCCTTCTCAATTAGATCTTCTAGCTGCTTCTTCAACCCAGTCATCTCGGCAGGCGCCAAGTTGTACGGTGCTCGAGATATCGGGGTTTTCCCTGGTTCAAGCTCGATGGTGAAAGCATCCCCTCTTTCTGGCGGAAGTCCGTTCAGCGACTCGAAAATGTCTTCATAGAGAGCGACTATAGGAATATCCTTGATCTCAATTGATTCACCTTCCTTTGAGACCGATATTGTTGCTATGAAGGCCTTGTTTCCTTTCCTTATGAGCTCTTCTGCACGGAGCATGGAAATGATTGATACTCCAGAATTTGTCCTAACTCTTTAGATGATGATCTTCCCTTTGTCTCTGCGAATCTTCACTCTTGTCTGGCGATAATCCAGATCCACTCCATGGCTGTCGAGCCATTCCATTCCTAGGATCACGTCATATCGGCCCATCTCCATCCCTATTAAGTTGCTGGTGAACTTTCCTCCTACGACGATTGGGACTCCTACATGAACTTCGATTGCTCTCATCTTCTCTTTGCCCACCGTTTCGACCCTTCGGTTCTTCGGAACAAACTTGCCTTGGAAGTCCCACCTCTTGACCATATGTGGTCTCATGAAGCTATTCATAGCTCTGGATTCAAACAAGGTATCAGCGGCTTCTCCTCTTATCATTGCCGATCCTACAGGAGGGTGATCCTTGTCTTTCTACGGACTCGACTCGACTCTCTATTTTGACTGACTCAATTCACAACCACATGGAACTTTTTACTAATTGACAAGAGAAGGGTTAGCTATAACGAAAAGAAGAAGAAGAAGACTTAGCTGTGACGAGTAAGGTCGACTCCGGCTGGATTGGTGTTCTCTTTTCTTTTTCAAAAATTTCCCTTGCCTAAATTTTTTTTTGAAAACCATTGAAAATCGAATCATATTCTATGCCTCCCGGGGCAGAACCGGGTTGGCAAAACATAGGCTCTGATACCACTTTGTAACATCCGGTTCTCCCTCGCCAGGGTCCCTGCGCGTGCTACCTGCCAAAGCACCAGCACTCGGGTTCTCCCTCGTCAGGGTTTCCCCCGCGCATGCTATTCGTAGAACTACACCGCACACCACCACTTTAGAGCATCTATGGGAACTTAATCCTCAAAACCAAATGGGACTTAGTCCTCAAAATCGATTAACATTAACTAAATAGAACCAATAATTCATCAACGAAACTAACACAATATTCCAGTAAATTCAACAATCGCATGAAATAAACCAAGTCTAAAAATACTACGGAAATCTTATTTGAAATAACTCAGCATCCAAAGAAACGAACACCGTTCCCACCATCACCTTCTGTCTACTCGTCATAATCACTTGCAAAACAAGGAGGGGGAGGGATAGGGGAGAGAGGTGTGAGTGACAGGGAAATCACTCAGCGAGGGGGTGAGTTGCTAAACATGTAGTACCGCAGAAAAGACTTAGAATACTTTCTAAGCCAACATACATTTAACACCAAACATGCACCTATTGTACCACAAGCAAACATGGCATACAAAGATGCCCTAAAAAAAACCTCTGGCACCCTACTCCATAACCTGGCGCGCCACTACAAGAATCGGGCTTCCTTCACTTTCACTTAACCGGTATGTATGACCTCCGAGATTTCTTTCCATCTCCAGAGGTGAACACAATTCTCCTTCTCACAGGCGCGAAAAACGAGGTGATGGGCGGTGGCGGAGAGGCGACGGTTTGGATCGAAACTCAACGAAGAGAGAGGACGACTAGGGTTCTCGGGTTTCTCGCGAGATTTCGACCGAGATTCGCTTCGGGGATTTGTGTGACATGTTTCTCGAGGCGAAGACAAGTTTAAATAGAATCGAGGCGGGGATAACCCTAGGGTTTTCAATTCCGAGTTCTGCGAACCGGGATTTCCAAACCGAACCGGTTCAGAGATGTTAATTTCTTTCCAATAATGATATATCACGTGGTGCATTCCTTTTTACCCCGTTAGAGATGTGTTTTGTTATTGAAGTTTCCACTTGCGTTTTTATATGAAACTCAAAAATACATTCACATTACCAATACCAAATTTGAGTTTGTATATTATTTAGACATGCCATTGCCAACACCTGGGGTGGATGTAACGTTCGCGTCCCACAAATCTTACCGGAAAATCGGAGTAATTAGGATTATGTCGAGAAAAGCCTAATTTTGGAGATAGTTAGTTGAAGTAGTTTTTTCTGCCGAATAGTTTCCGACAACTGGATTGGTGGAAAAATTATCTCGAGCAGTTATGTTAAGGGAAAAAATGCGGAAACAGTTATCTGAACAGTTATTAGAGCAGTTGAGAAAACAGTTAAGTGGTGGTTATGGTGGCGGTTATGGGGGCGGTTATGTGAAAGGAAAACGTTGCTGGAGTTTTAAAAGGAAGGAGATAGTTATTTTCCTTGACATTCACGCTGGAAACAAATTTTTGAACAAGGAAAATACAGAGAAACCGAGAAAAAATGAAGAATTTTCGTTTGGGAATAGATATTCTCGGTCGGGGAAGATCGACAGGAAGAACCGAAAGAGTGTAAGTGTTTAGATTGTCGAATCCGATAGAGAAAACTCGTAACATTTTGAGGACCGTGTTTGGGAAGAGCTCCAGAAAAGTTGTACAGAGAATGATTCGTGAATCATGTTCGGATCAAGGATCTAACAAGGAAATATGGAGATCCGATGAAGAAAATTTGATTGTGCACGTTCGAGAAGTTTATCCGAAGGTTCAAGAAGTTTATCCGAAGGACATGAACATTCAGAAACATGCTCGGATGGGAAATCTAGGAAGCAAAATAGAGGATCCAATCGAGAGTTTAGATCGAAATGGTCGATCTGACAAGATAAGAAGAAAATGACCCGAAGACACGTTTGGGGAAAGCAAGCAAATATGAAAAATGGAGACAGAACATTTAGGCTCGAGGAAAACTGAGACGGAAGGTTTGGGCTCCAGAAAAAACTGAGGTACGATCGTAATTCATGTTCGGGATAGAGGAACCATCAGGGAACACAGTCGATTCGTAGATCTGAAGGGAAAGAGACAATTGTTTTCGGAGAATACACGTTCAGATGAAGATCCGACAGAGGAAAATTGATCGGGAAGCGAGAATGCACGTTCGGATGAGTTTTGACAGGGGAAACACGAAGAATGATCGAGAAAACATGTTTGCAAGAGAATTCGAAGGGGGAACAAAGAGAATTTGGCTGGGATCGGGTTTTGGAAGTATATCTGAGTGATGGTTGTGGTCAAACTGTGTTCTGGTACATACGGTGCTGGGAGAAAACTCGCCGTTGTAGAAGTCATGTTCGATAGAGTTGATGATCGGGAAAACGCAGTAACAGTCGGGGAATCTGATTAAGATATGTAGAGTTGATCGGTTTGGTAAGTTCGGATTGAAAACATGGAGAAGAATCTGAATGAGTATATGGTGGATCTTGGAGATGGCCGGTGGAATTAGTGGTCGATGGCTCAAACAAAGGATTATAGATCTGAGCCATCCCTTTTCATTTTTTGGGCATGTGGGGTTGGTTGGTTGTGTGACTGAGTAACGAGAGGAGATGGTGTGCGAGTGATTTGGTCCGGATAAGGAAAAGACAGTTTGGGTTTGAGAGAAATGAATCGGCAGAACATGGGCAATGATCAAACCGAGTAAATAATGGTTAATTCCGCTGCAAGAATTTATGGTCAGCTAAGGTATGAGTTAATTATGCTGGTTCATAATGTTTAATTCCGCTGCAAGAATTAATAATGGTTAAGTCGTTTAAGCTAAAAATAGTACCGACTAAACAGCTAGTTTAGATGGATTTTATCGGGAACCCCAATGAAGGAATTTATAAAAGAAGTAAAAGAACCTTGATGTTCGATCGCGACTAGACCAGACCGTGGGATGTTTCACCCGCGATAAGAAAATCCGGGTCGAGGTGTTTCAGTGAGCCTAAGGGTACCCTAATGGATTCGGTTTGGATTCGAATTCAGATATCGTACTCCAGTCCTACAATACTGATTAAAATATTTGTATTTTTTGGTTCGGGTACCTCATGCTTGGTAAGTCTGGATCGAATATGCGGGTTTTGGTACTTCGGTTTCATATATTTCGGGTTTTTAGATTTTTAAAAATTTCTTGGTATCTCATATTTTTCGAATATTTTGGAATTTTAAATGGAAAAATCGCATAAAAAACTTCCAAACTTGAACTTTCTAGCACTTTAAACCTTGAAGGTTTTTGACTAGCACTTTAAACCTTGAAAGTGACATTTTTATCACAAAAAACCTCCAATAGGTTTACTTGTTCATCAAGTCAAATATATAGCCGGTATTACAGGTCATATATGTGTAAGTTTTTTTAAAATGAAAAATCTAATTAATAAATAATAAATAACATTTAAAATTGAAAAATACGAAAAAAAATTCAAAAAAAACTCTGAAAATTCCAAATTAAAAAACAGAAAACATAAAATTCAATAATAATAAAATATTTAAATATATAAGATAAATTTAATTATAAAAATAATAAAATACATAAAAGATTTTAAAAATTGGAATAAACCAAAAAGTATAAAATACTAAAAATTTTAAATTTTTAAACTAAAATTTACAAAATATTAAAAAATCGAAAAATTAAATATTAAATTTAAAAAATCATAAAATTTAAACTTCAAAATTTACAAAATGAATGAAAAATATATCGTTATTTAATAATAATACCTAAAATTTTTATTTAAAATTTATGACTTTTTAGTTTAAAATTTTAAAAAATTTTAGTATTTTATATTTTTAAGGTTTATTCCAATTTTTGAAATATTTTATGTATTTTATTTTTTTTAGTTAATTTTATCTTACATATTTAAATATTTTATTATTATTGATTTTTAATTTTTCTGTTTTTTAAATTTGGAAGTTTTAATTTCCAGAGCTTTTTTGAATTTTTTCGTATTTTTCAATTTTTAAGCGTATCTTATTATTTATTAATTAGATTTTTTATTTTAAAAAATTTACACATATATGATAGTTAGCACCGATCATATATTTGACTTGAAGAACAAATAAATCCGTTGGAGGTTTTTTTGTGATAAAAATGTAACTTTGAAGGTTTAAAGTACTAGTCAAAAATCTTCAAGGTTTAAAATGCTAGAAATTTCAAGTTTGGTGGATTTTTATGCGATTTTTCCATTTTAAATCAATTCAAGTACTCATTTAAAATATTTTTTCGGGTATGTAGATATCATTAGATACTCTTCGGATTTTTTATTTTATTTTTTATATTTGTTCAGGCATTTTAGATTTTTTTCTTCCTTTTAGAGATGGGCTTTGACATTGGGTTTATAGTTTCCTCTTGCCTTTTCATAAGAACTCAAAGATACATTCCACATGATCAATACCGAATTTGAATTTGTAGATTATTTAGACATGCCATCGCCAACACATGTTCAATTATAAATTTGCCTTATGATTAAAAGCAGCGGAAAAAAGAAATTGATTTCGTCGATTTTAGTATGTGAAACTAAAACCCCAGATCGAAAAATCAAGGCTTTATCTAGGTTTTTTGGAAAAAACTTTCGCGAAAAAGGCGATTTCATCTGCGACAGTGATCGCGAAGCTTCTACCCTCTAGGGTTTCTGATTTCGATTGATTTTCTCCTAGAATCTTGCAAATTTTTGCCTGATCAATGGAGACAGAAAGGGAGCTATGGAGACAATTGCAGAATTTGAAGATTGGAGGGGATCTCGAGCCATGGAAGGTAAGCGATGCGATTCAGGAGCAATATCAAAGAGACCATCGACTGTGTCTTGTGGTTAAAGGGCTGAATCCTCGACATCAACACCAAAATGGAATCAAAAGCACCCTACCGAAAGCTTGGTTGCTCCATGACAAGGTTGAAGGACAGGTGAATGATGATGGTTCTGTTAATTTCTATTTCCAGGAGGAGCACCATATGCTTTCGGTTCTGGAGAAAGCTCCATACACGTTTAAAGGCTAGATGACTGTGATGGACAAGTGGGAGAACAGAGACTCTCCTGATTTTCTTCAAAAAATCCCATTCAAGGTTAAGATCCTGTATCTCCCGAATGAATACCGTAGGCATAGTATCATTAAGAGTATTGCTTCTATGTTTGGTCAAGTGGATGAGAATGGAATCAGAATTGTGGAGCCTACGGTGAATCGTCCTGCGATAGTCACAGTCAAGGTGCTGATGAGCATAGATACAAGTATCATTTTAGCAAGAAGTGTTGAAATTATACAAGGAAAGCCCAAGGTGGATTTAGAGTTCAGATATGAAGTGTTGGAGAAATTTTGCACTACTTGCGGAAGCATGAAGCAGAATACTGTATGAAAAGACAACCTGATAAACGCCCAATTGAGACTTTTCTACAGCTTGGTATGTTGGAGCAAGCTCAACAAATTATTAGATATGAAAACACTAGGAGGTTGGAATTAGGTAATGTCATGAGCAACAAAGAACAAGGGCTGAGTATAGCCTCCACTTCTTGTTCAGAATCTGATGCAAGTCTCAAGAGAAAAACTGAGGAGCTAGAGGAGGAGAATATATTGCAAGCTTCGACCAAGCAAAAGACTGATGAAGAATCAACAGAACAGGGGAGAGTGGGAACCCCGAAACCACTCCCCCGCTAATGAAGATATTTCATTGGAATTGTCAGGGACTGAAAAGTCCTCTGACTGCTCCTCTTTTGAAGCATGTAAAAAGTAGTTGGCAGCCTAGTATAATGTTGTTAGTAGAAACTAAAAATCAGGATCCTTTTGTTGTCAATATGGGTAAGGATCTCGGCTATGATAACTTTTTGGTATTACCTCCTCAGGGACTGAGTGGAGGCCTAGCTATCTTCTGGGGATCATGGATCACAGTATCTTTTTTGGGGTCTCCTTCTATGTATAATACTGATATGCAGATAACTGTTAATGATAAGGTGTTCTGTTTGAGTTATGTCTATGGTAACCCTGACAAATCTCTGAGGAATCTTCAATGGAAAAATATGATTCAACAAGAAGAGATAGGTAGATATCAGAACATGGCAAGGATCTTACTAGGTGACATGAATGATATCCGCAACAACTCAGAAAAGCAGGGGGGTCCTCTAAGAGCAGAATCCTCTTTCTCAAACTTTAATGATATGATTAATCAATTGGGATTGCTGGAGGTGCATACTATCAATGGTTTTTTCACTTGGGCAGGGAAAAGACACACACATAGTGTGAAAACCAAGATTGATAGGGCTTTTGCTAACATTGCATGGATGGATTTATTCCCTAATGCAGTGGTTAAATTGCTTGATTGGCAGGCTTCTGATCACAGACCAATGTTGTTAAGCATAGATGGATGGAAATGGCAGGGTAAGAAGTGGTTCAGATATGAAAATAGGTGGAGATTTGAGCCTCAAATTCACTTGCAAATACAAAGAATCTGGGATGATGAATGCAAACAACTGCCTCCGGAGAGTTTCTCTATGGCTTTGAAAAATTGCAGACATGCTTTATCCCAATGGAAGTCTAGATCCATGAACAACTCCAAGAAGTGTATTCAGCAAATCCAAGGGGAGATTCAGAGGGCCTATGAGTCAAATATTGTTAATTTTGATCATGTTAACTCTCTTAAGCAACATCTTCTGTTTGAATATAGGAGGGAAGAAGAGTACTGGAAGAGTAAAAGTAGAGTCACTTGGCTGCAACCAGGTGACAAAAACACCAAGTTCTTCCACGCAAAGACCAAGCAAAGAAGACATCAAAACAAGATCAATGCACTAAAAGATATGGATGGTACAATCAGATGGAGACTGGGATGAATCTTTAGTTCAGAGATTTGGTCATATTCCAAAGAGAGTTACAGAGGAGATGAACCAATCTCTACTTAGGCCCTTATCAAAGGAAGAAGTGTATGCTGCATTGAACTCTATGAACCCAAATAAAGCTCCAGGCCCAGACGACCTCACTGCAGGGTTCTTTAAATACCACTGGAATATTCTTGGCCAAGGTGTGTACAATTATGTCAATCTTTTCTTTGAATCTGGATTTTTAGATCCTGAAATCAACAGAACCCACATCTGTTTGTTGCCAAAGGTTGAGAATCCAATAATGGTCAAGGATTTTAGGCCAATTAGCTTGTGTAATATTGCTTATAAGCTAATATCAAAAGTGTTGGCTGACAGAATGAAACCTATGATGGATGATATTATTTCTAAAAGCCAGTCAGCTTTTATTCCTGGTAGGCTCATCACAGACAATGTGCTAATTGCTCATGAGCTCCTTCACTCATTAACAACCAGGAAACGTATCAGGAAGTTTATGGCTGTTAAGCTTGACATTATGAAAGCTTTTGATAAGGTGAGCTGGAAATTCTTGGAGTTTATGCTGAGATCATTGGGTTTTGCAGATCTATTCATCAACAGAATCATGAAATGTTTCACTACAGCTTCTTTAGCAATCTTGGTGAATGGTGAACCCACATAATTTATATTCCCTCAGAGAGGAATAAGGCAAGGTGATTCTTTATCACCCTATTTATATCTTATATGTGCTGAGGGGTTGTCTTTATCATTATCTCAGCTTACTAAAGCCAAAAGACTTCATGGACTGAAAGCAAGCAGGGGTGGACCTTCAGTCTCCCACATTCTCTTTGCAGATGACTCATTGATATTTTGTGAAGCAAACAAAGGATATTCAAGAAGATCTAAAGCACAGGACAAATATCAGGAGAACCTCAGGCTTTGGAAACTACCTTGGTCTTCCAGAATTAGTAAATAAAAATTCCACAGCCTCATTTAATTATATTAGACAGAGGGTGAGCACTAAGCTTCAAAGTTGGTTCTCTAAATTGTTATCTCCCGTAGGTAAAGAAGTCCTGATTAAAGCGGTTATCACAGCCCTGCCAACATATGCAATGCAATGTTTCAGACTTTCCAACAAGATCATCAACCAAATAGCTCAAGGTGTAAGAAGATTCTGGTGGTCAATGGAGGTGGACAAGAATAAGATGCATTGGATTAAGTGGGAAACACTAACCAGAACGAAAAAGGAAGGGGACTTGGTTTTAGAGACTTCAAAGCTTTCAATCAAGCTATGATTGCTAAGCAAGTGTGGAGAATGGCTAAATATCCAAATTCACTGCTAGCAAAGATCTATCAAGCCAAGTACTATCCCAAATGTTCAATTTTTGAGGATAAACTAACCAAGAGATCCTCTTATGCATGGAAAGGCATTCACCAATCAATTGATCTCATCAAGCATGGATCTAGTTGGATAGTTGGGAATAGGAAAAGTATCATGGTTACCAAAGATAATTGGTTACCGGTGCAACCGCCAAGGCCATCAAGACTGAAACAAGGAAATCATGAGTCATCATTAAAAGTTTCAGATTTGCTAACTCCAGGCACCTCCTCATGGAATCTACCAAAAGTAAGAGACTTAATCCATCCACAAGATATCTCTCATCTCTTAGCTATCCGGCCTAGTATAGTCAGAGGAAATGATAGCCTTGAATGGAGACACGCTCCTTATGGAATATATTCTGTTAAATTAGGCTATCATATAATCCTCAGTCAAAAACCAAGTTCTTCAATGCAAAATTCTTATGAATTCACGAAGCTATGGAAGACAAATGTCCCACCAAAAATTCGTCACTTTTGGTGGCAAGTGATTCACAAAGGCCTACCTGTTGGAGAGCAATTTCTTCAAAGAAAGTTACCATTAGATCCTCATTGTCAACTATGTGGTGAGGCTATTGAGTCTGTTAGTCATATGTTATTTCAGTGTAGGGTTGCAAAGGAAGTATGGACCCTGTCCCCAACATCTTGTGTTAAAGAGCCAGACTTTGAAGCAAAGTCTTTTGAAGAAATGGTGCTGAGAATGATACAGGAAGAGCATAAGATACAAGATAAAAGGTATCACTTACCACTATTCCTAGGATGGAGGTTATGGAAAGAAAGGAATGACTTAATCTTCCAAGCTCGTAGATGGGACATCCCTTCTATCATTACAAAAGCTATTTCTGACATGGAGGAATGGGTGGAGGCTACAAGCAGTATACAACGGAGGGAAGACATTCTTGATCAAAGAATTCAGAATCAGCATCAGCAGGAAATATCACGAGCTTATTGGACCTGTAATGTCGATTCCTCTTGGATTTCTGAAAGTGAGAGAGCAGGGTTTGGATGGGTTCTGAAAAATCCAGAAGGAAGAAGAGTGATTAAAGGGTACTCATTCATTGATCCAATCAAATTCCCACTGGAAGCGGAAGCATATGCCCTCAGGGAAGCAATTATTCAAGCTAAAAGACTTGGCTTCTCTAAGGTAACATTTCTTGGGGATAATAAAATGTTGTATTCTTCCCTTGACAGGAAAGCTATAGGAACACAGTCCCCTCAAGTCACGCTGCAAGCGGTGTCCACATACATTGGTGATATTAGGAGCTTGGTGTGTAACTCCAATGACTATCTCTTCAAGTATGTTAGGAGAGAGACCAATGGCGAGGCGGATGAGCTTGCAAAAATGGCGAGGAGGAGTTCATCAAATTACCGAATAGCATGGGAGAATGGTTAATCTTGTATGAGCTCACTTCACTCTGAATCACTTAGGTTTAAAAGTTTCTCCCATTTAAGGCTCTTGCAAGACCAATGTTATCGTTGTACACAATGTTATCTTTCGAAATGATAATGAAATGTTGGCCGAAAAAAAAAAACAGCGGTTGACAAAAAAAAAGGTTTTTTTGGTCGAACACACAAAAAAAAATTTAGAAACAGCTGTTTAGTAAACCAATCAAATAGTGTTAATGGAGCCAGAGGGTTGTCTCGTCAGCTGTCCAACAAATGTTACTTTTTTCTTTGATTTTGCAGTTTAACCCATTTTACTGGTTTTGTGTTTTTCCTTTTTGATTACTATTTGAATAGATTAAACTTGATGAATAGATTATCCTTTTTATACCAACTTTCCTATCTTCTTACGCACATAGATACAAATTTTACAAGATTCTTATATTATTTTGACACTTTATTCTTTTATAATGACTCACACATGTTAGATACATATATTTAAAAACAAGTTTTTATTTTGGACTGAAAAAGAAGAAAAATTAGTAGTTGTGTAACCTTTCTACTTATGATGTTGATTTTTTTGGTTTTAGGACTTTGAAATTTAGATGGTCAAATAAACTAGAATTTGTTAAGATATGTATATTACTCATTTGATCCAAATCAGATAACATTATACTAGTATATACATTTGAACTGGCTTTTGAAACCTATTGTTACCGTAAATTTTGGGCGGTTTATTGTGTCATTATCGAAAGCAGAGATTCAAACAAGATAGAAATATGGAGGAAGAGATTTCTTTATTGAATGAATAAGAGCATGCCAAGATACAAAGTGTATAAGTTGTTCGATAGTGTATCTCGTATTGTGTGTCCATATATAGATCATTGATGAAGAGGAGTCAATATCCCTTAGATTACCTAGATATTGTGTAGATTCGTGCAACTAATGAGATTCTCAAATGTAAGGAATGTTTTATGTATTCTCGCTCAATGCATCCCTCGTAAATATCTAGAGGAATAAAAGGGGAATCTTTCCTATTTTATCGTCGGTGTTGCCCATGGTCCGGGTAGCCGGTCTTGCCATATCCTTGGAGTAATTTTCCTTGGCGTAATTTTCCTTGGCATTGCTTTATTCATCGATTCAAGTTTGACTTTCTGCTCTGGAGCCGGGGATGATATATTTATCCCAAATAGTTTGCCCCTTAAACTATGGTTTAACGTGCTGAGCCTTGACTTAAATATGTCGCTATTGAATAGATGTTTCTCGGCTTCATGCGTTGCTTCTATGTCCGGGTGACTTCTCTGGTTATTTCGCTGGTGTTACTTCGTGGATAAAGACGTTACAGTTTCCCAGAGTAATAATTACTTGGCGTAGTAACTAGCGCGTATATTCGGCATATCTTGCAAATGATCTGTAAGTGAGACCCAAATGTATTTCGTAGTTGAGTGTACCCTCGAAGCTTGAGCCCAAAAACTTTGATTTTATTGTTGACTACTTCATTTCTTCTTCCTTTTAGGTCACAATCAAGAACTCTCTTCATCTTCTGCCTCATTCCAGTGAAGTTCTGAACTGCATTTGGCTTCTTGGCTCCAACAATTCAAGGTAAAGGGATCTGTATTCTGATTTCAAACTAGGGTTCCTTGTAACATTGTTGGGTTTTCCTTATCTTTTTCATTTCTCTGAGACTCTGATTTGTTTGATCCTTCTCAACCGGAGCTGTATAGATTAGGAAACATCAACGATTATCTTCTTCTTCTTTGTCAGTGGGTGAAAGGGTTCAAAAAAGTCAGCGAGCTCCCCAAAAGTCGAATCATCTTCCAATTTTATTTTGAACTAGTTGGATGAAGAAAGATCCTCTTCTATAACTCTTGCGGTCTCGATGAGGCAGAAATCTCGAGAACTTATTTCGCTGATAACCATCGTGGAGGGGCTCAGGAGTAGATATGATCTGCCCGAGTCGGTGGTCCTGAGGCTTTCGGAGGAAGGTGAGAAGATCCAAGATTCTTGGCCTGGCGAGATAGTGGTCTTTGAAGCTTATTTCAGTTGGGTTTGAAAGAGACTATACCTTCCCTTGTAACAAAAATGTTTGACCTCCTTGGGGTTTCCCCTAGTCAGTTCAATCCGCCACCTAGAGAACGTTGATCGATATCCAGGTGTTAGGAGAGTTGTACAAGATAGAGTTTGGGACATATAAAGTCTTATACTCTTATTACTTCTCTCCTTTGGAAGTCACCTAGGGAAATACTACATCTATCAGCACTCCAACTCTCCACTGCTGAAGGATCTGGAACGAAAGGAGAAAGAGGGTTTGGCGTATGGTAGCCAATGGTTCCTCTATTATGCTTTCATAAAAGTTTTAACCCTGGGTTCTCCATCACTTGGAATCCAATAAGTGTGTGATAGAAATGTTGAATCATCCTTAGGTATAGCAGCGCTGGTTTCTAATTTGTTGAATTTTGGTTGCAGAGGTCACCCATCGCAAAGAGCTTCGAGGGGTGAGGAAGGATGAGGAGTTGAAGAGAATTCCTTCAGAACATCTTGAAATACCTTTCTTGATCATCAGAGAAGACTTAGTTTGCACGAGTATTTGGGGTAAGTAAGTCTGAACTCCTTTGATTAGAAGCTCGTGCAGCAACTGAATGTCCTTGCTTTTGGTAAGGAACATGTAAGGAAACGATGCCAATTCTTTTGAGATGTACAAGGCTGTTTCAGAGTCCATGGCGCTCAAGAGGGAGAAGTTAAGTAAGGTTGAGGAGGAGGAGGAGGAGAAGGTTTAGGCTGCCAAATGCGTTGATACCTTCATCACCAGGGTTGGTATCCTACCCCTGATATATTGGGTCTCCAGATCCTCTGAATACCCTTCGACATTAGTGTAAGGACTCGTCCTGATCAAATGCCTTCTTCTGACTCTGGCACCTACGGACGACGAGACTTCAGAGAAGTACTCTTCAGTGGAGCTCGACATTATCGACCTGAGAAGGTCTCGATTTCATATCTAGGGTCCATGGGAGCAAGAAAGCTAGAAGCTTAACGAACTCTAAACCCTAGAAGTACCCTCTGACTCCTAACCTAGAAGAAATGAAAGGAAGAAGAGGTGATAAATTCTAACCTTGGATCGCGGATGGGAGAAGCTTGAATGAGAATTTTGGAAGGCAAAAGCTTTCGAAAGAAGAGGAAAGAAAATGAAGAAAAAGGCAAGAATGAAGAAGGAAAAGAATTAAAATGTTGAAAAGAGAAGGACGTAAGACCTTGTAAACGCGCGTAATGATTTGACGGCACGAATCTCGGAGCAACTCCTCCCTCTTTTTCTTCAAGATCTTAATGCAACCTCAACCAACGACCAAGATCTCTGCTCCGCAAACAACAGCTCCTGAGACTTTCTTCATCAATTCATAAGTTTGAAATTCAAAAGTCTCGAAGCCAGAAGCAAGACGTCAAGAGGCAGCGGGAACATCTTGTGATAATCGCGTCCAGCATCAGCGACATTCCGGTCATAAGAACATAGATATTGAAAGGGTTTAAAGTGACACTCTTAAACATCCTTGAGAAACCAAGCGACCTAGGGCTTCCTACCTAAACAACCAGGGAAACACGTTATTCCTTAGCTTCAGATCGAACCTGCGCAATAAGGGACAAACTGTTCGGAGTAATATGAGTCTTGGGAATTCCTCTGGCTTGAATAGAGTATGAAAGTTAAGCCGTAAGGCAGGGGAATGCCAAGGAGCAGGAAGCCAGATGACATAAGGATGCTGGAAGCCGGAAGCCAACCGCCAGATGTCCGATACTTATCTTCTTAATAAAATAAATAGACAATCATGTATGTTTATAGATAATTATGATATCTCCAAGTCCTAAAGGGATAAGGATCAGCTTTTATGTATAAATATCAAGCTTAGGGGTTATAAAGGAATATCCAAAAAAACCCTACGCTAAGAGGCTAATAATACTTGTTTTTTTCACCATCCTTGTTGATCGATTCCTTGACACAAACAACACACAACCTCTTTTGCTTAGAATTTCTTACTCAAACTCTTTCATCTTCACGCACTTACATTGTTTCCTTGCTTCCGTAGTGCCTATCAAAGAACTCCTCAAAAACATCCATAACAGGGTTGATGCAAATTACACAAAACGCAAATGTTAAAACAATGTCGCTAGCAGAATTAATAAAAGTTTACATGATCTTTGGTTTGAGTAAAAGATTGTTGGAATATCAATTTTAAAACTTAATAGTGTTTTGTCTACTTCACATTTCAAATTCAGCTTCAACTAATTATTGATTCTTTTGTCGATAAATGAAAGGATAATTCTAAGGAATAACCATGTAAAGAAGTTGGAGTATGTTGTTGTTGGAACAAAGCTGAACTTGAATCATCAAGTGGAATTAAAGCTGAGCTGGATTTAGCTGTTAACGTGGCCTCATGTATCAAACCGCAACAAACAAAAAGATACAATGCTATTATTGGATGTGATCAAATCAATCAGTGATAATATAGAATAATGTGAAGCTAACAAGAGGATCTTTGTAAATTAAAGATATAAAAAATGTCTCAAGGAAGTTGTCTTGATTAGCTAAAAATGATAGAAGAGAGGTTTTTCTAACTTTTTTTGGATTCTAGAAGATAAAAAAGCATTATAGAAGTGTTAGAGAGATCATAGGTGAAAAGCTAGTAAGTCCTAGTGTTGTGTAAAGCCATACAAAGTGTAAATTTAAGTTTTTGATCTCTAATAAAGAACATTCGGTGTATCCGGGTTTGAGGAATAAGAGTATTGCGAGACTATCTTCTTTTCCAATTGGTATCAGAGCGGGCATCTAAACCTTTATCAGGTGAAGCTTCAGTGAAAAGATGGATTCATCAAAGGAACTTGTTGCTATTCAACGAGTGTTGATTGTTGAGAAAACATATTATGGCCATTAAAAGATGAAAATGCGAGTTATCATTAGGAGTATTAATCCAGCAATATGGAGAGTTTTTATGAAAGGATGGATTTGTACCGACTATTAAGGATGAAGGTGGTCAAGAGATTCCTAAGGTTGAACAACAATGGATAATAAATGAGCAGAATTTTGCCAAGTATAATGCAAAAACATTGTCTACCATTTTCAATGTTGTGAATGAGAATCAATTTAAGCATATACATTGTCGTAAATACTAAAGCAAGCGTACGAGGGAACTATGAATATCAAACATTCGAGGAATGATAACATGGATTTTGACGAAGCTGTATGACATCTCTGAGCCCTACAAGATCGAGCTGAATAAGAAAAAGACCAGTGAAGGAGTTGCTTTTATCTCAGAGGAAAGAAAGGATATTCAAGGACTCAAGGAAGAACTTGGACTTATGACCAAAATTCACAAGGGCTCTAAGAAGAATTGAGAAGAGAAACAAAAAATCCCTTCAATACGACATCTAGCTATGGAAAAGGGCTTATTGCAAACAAGAGTGAAAAGTAATGTCATGAGTTTAAAGGATTTGCTCACTTTAGAGCATAATGTTCGACAACAAAGGGAAAAGAAATCAAAGGTTCAAAGTGTAAGGGCATTGGTCATCTTAAATTAGAATGTATCAGTGGTCAAATCAGCAAAGGAAAATCTTACATTGGGATGAGTGAGAGCAAAACTGATGATCAAGATGATGATTCATAAGATGAAACTGGTATTGTGCTTTTGTGGTAACAGTTAATGAAGATAGTGAGTTGTCAGCAAAAGAGATAGAAAACAGTGAGAAGATGATTGAAACAGATGCAGAATCTAAAGAGTATGATTTGACATAAAATAGTGAATCAAATGAGGACAAGGAGGTGAATATCCAAGTCGAGTTTAAGAAACTATACAATAGTTGGTTGCTTTTATGAAAAGAGAAGTTGGTTTGGGTAGAAAAAAACTCACACTTCAAACTGTGATTGATCGTTTGAGACAGAATTGAATTGAGTTTGTTCGAGGAAGCACATTGCATTTTGTTCCAAAGAAGATATCAAAACCTGTAATAAGAACATAGTTAAATGAGAAGATAACCGAGTGATGTTACTTTTGTGGCAAAGCAAGACATATCAAGAGGCATTGTTTCAAGTTTCCAAAAAAGTTAAAAGGTCGTTGAAACAAGGAAAATTATTTCCTCATCTTAAGAAGCAGTATCAAATCTGGATACGGAAGATCAATATGTATGATCAAGAGGTGTTTCATATGGCCTACACATTAATCATGCCATTCAAGAATAGGATATGGTATTTTAATAGTGGATCATCGAGACATATGACAGGAGAACAAGAATATTTGAACAATTAAACTCCGACCAAGGAGAGTAAAGTTACCTTTGGAGGAGGAGAGAAAGGTAAGATTAAGGGCAAGGAGAGCTATCTAACCCCAATCTTCCTACACTTGCTAATATATATTTTGTGAACGGATTAACAACCAACCTCATTACTGTGAGTTAGTTCTGTGATGAAGGTTTGACTGTGAGTTTTAACAAGATTAGTTTTTGGGCATTTTATGAACAAAACCGAATAGTTCTCGAAGGAATGAGAGCTGACAACAACTGTTATATGTGGGAATAGTCAAAAATCTGCTTTAGAGCTGAGAAGGATGATCCTATGATGTGGCACCAGAGACTAGGACACATGAATGTCAAAAGTATGTGAAAGATTGTAAGTCAAGAATTTTTAAAGAGAGTACCCGAACTGAAGCACGTTGACAAGTTTGTGTGTGGAGCCTACGAAAACAAATTAAGGTTCAACATAAGAAAGGGGAAGGTATTCAAACCACATAAATTCTTGATCTGATGCCCATGAATCTCATGGGTCCAATGCAAGTTTAAAGCATTACAAGAAAAAGATATATCTTTGTAATGGTAGATGATTTCTCAAGATTCCATGGGTATGATTCATCAGAGAAAAATCATAAACAATAGAGTTTTTGAATCTTAGCTTTGCAACTCAAAAAATGAGAAAAAGGGATCAAGCAAATAAGAAGTGATCATGGTGGAGAATTTCAAAATGCATTTTTTAAAACTTATGTGGTACACAAGGAATTATTCATCAATTTTCAGCTCCAAGGACACCTCAACAGAACGGTGTTGTAGAGAAAAAAAAACAAAACACTTCAGGACATGGCTAGAGTTATGCTGCATGAGAATAATTTTCCAAAAATTTTTTGCGCAGTAGCTATCAACACAACTTGCTCTGTTGTCAACCGAGTACACATAAGGATGGGTAAAAACACAACTCCCTACGAGATCTAGAAAGGGAGAAGCTTAACATCAGTTACTTTCATTTGTTCGGATGTATATGCTACATACTCAATGATAAGGATCAATTAGATAAGTTTGATGTTCAAATTGATTAAGTTTTTTTTCTTAGATACTCACAAAAAATGTGCCCTACCAAGTGTATAATAAGAGGAGCATGATGATAGTGGAGTCAATTAATGTTTTCTTTGATGATGGTAGTTCGAACCTTAAAAGAAATGTCTACATAGAAGATGTGGAAGAAAAAAATGAGACGTATGGAACAACTTTGCAGAAAAACAACAGTATGAGAATAGCAGACAACAAAGAGCTAATATGGTTGTTGTTGAAGGCGCTAAGGACGTTACTCGTCATTCCCAAGTTCATTGAAACCATAAGAAGGAAGATGTGATAGGAGGCATCAATGATTGGAGGAGATCACATGGAAAACATATAGATTTCAGAGAAATGGCGATGTTCTCATGTCTTGGAAGCTCTGGAAGATTATTATGGATTTTGGCAATGCAAAAGGAACTTGAGGATTTTGAAAGAAATAGTATGTAGATTCTAGTTTCCAGACCAACGAAAGTAAACATCATTGGAACTAAATGAATATTTTAAAACAAGTGTGATGATGAAGGAGACATTACAAGAAACAATGCCAGAGTTGTTGCTCAAGGATATATTGAAGTCGATGAAACCCTTGCACCGCTAGAAAGACTTGAATCCATTAGATTTTTGCTCGGTAACGCATGCGACCTTAAATTCAAACTACATTTGAATCAAGTGGATGTGAAGAGCGAATTTCTAAATGGATACATTCAAGAGAAAGTTTATGTTGAGCAGCCTAAAGGATTAGAGAATCCAACATATCCTAATCATGTGTATAAGTTGAGCTAAGAAGTCTATGGCTTTAAACAAGCTCCACGAACTTGGTATGAGAGGTTGACTAATTTTTTATTACAAAGATATACGAGGGGAAGTGTGGATAAAAATCTATTCCTAAAGGAAGACAAATTGGAATGATAATTGCTCAGATTTATGTGGATAACATTGTGTTTTGAGGAACTCCTGATAAGTTGGTGGATGAGTTTGTGAAGACGATGACAAATGAATTCGTAGTGAGCATGGTGGGAGAGTTGAACTACATTTTGGGTCTACATATCATGCAATCAGATTATGACATATTTTCTCTCAAAGTACATATGCAAAGAATATGGTGAAGCGCTTTAGATTAGATTCCAACAAGTCTGCTAGAATTCCAATGAGCACAAATTTAAAGTTGTCTAAGGACGAAGAAGGAGGGAAAGTAGATGAGAAGTTTTACCGTAGGATGATAGGCAGTCTTCTCTACCTCACTGCGAGCATGTCATACCTTTGTTTGAGTGTTGGTCTTTATGTTATATATCACTCCAATCCAAAAGCTTCTCACATGGTTGCATGCAAACGAATTATCAAAAATGTTACAAGGACACTCAACTTTGATTTGAGTTACACTAAAGATAATAATCACAACTTAGTTTGATTTTGTGCATATTGGACAGGTTACCTGGATGACGGGAAAATCACAACTAGAGGATGTTTTTTTCTTAGAAACAATTTAGTTTCGTGGCATAGCAAAAAAAATGTGTTTCGTTATCTACTGCAAATACAGAGTATATCTCAATGGAAAGTTGTTGCACGCAATTGCTTTGTATGAGGCAAATGTCCTCAGACTATGGTATAAATTCTAATCTCTTACTGGTAAAGTATGACAACAAAAGTGCAATTGATATATCAAAGAATCCAGTTCAAAACTTTAGGACTAAACATATTGAATTCGTCACCATTTCACGAGAATTGGTAGAAGATAAAAAAGTGCTGATAAAACACGTACTAAGTGAGTATTAACTTACTGATATTTTCACGAAACCCTTAGACTCGAATACTTTCTCGCACTTTCAAAAGTGTATGGGTGTGGGCGAACTCTAATGTTTTTTAATGTGTGTGATGAGGCAAAGTTTGGACGTTCACTGGTAGTCTCACTTTTCAAAATTATTTTCTAAGTCGAAATAAATGTTGAGCAAAACCCAACATTTCCAAGTTCACCATGGAAAAGAGCTACCCTCATGAATCTAAGATGTGAATTGAGACAAAATGTAGATGGAACCTTATAAAAAAGAAAAGAAAAAAAACAATGGTATGTTATGGCAAAAGAAGACATGAAATAACATAAGGGAGCAATAAAAAGCTATTCATGTCATAAGACGAAGCATAGCTTGTCTAAAATTGACTGTTACATAGAAAAATTTCAAAGAAAAATCAGCACATTAAAGAAAGAAAAAGAAGAAGAAGTTGTATACAAAAAGACTTAGTCTTGCTGCTAATCACGTAAAGAAGAAGAAGTAAAGCATCTATGTCCTGGATCTATATGCAAATTTGTACACCATACTTATTTCTTTTTGCCTGCGTCATAACACACATGGTGAAAGTCACCACTTTGTCGAGATTCATCTTTGGTGTATGTAGGTGTGAAGACTAGTTTTGGTGAATCGACATGAGTGAAATCTCCTCATGATAATAAATAGCTACCATGACTGAGATGGTGCTCTGACATTTTCTGATTCAGCTCAAAAACGAGTTTGTTCAGTGAATATTCATGCTTTGATCAAGCTAATTCACGCCGCTCTCTTTTGTTGAGTTGAAGTACATAAATTAATTGTTAAAGTTTATGCTTCTTGGGTTAATGATTGAGAAATTAGTTGATGATTAATTTGGATGTGTGTATTGGGTGATTTTTGGTTGAGATTTGCGAGAAATATATGCACTAAAGGCACTTTTTCTTTTGGGGTTGATTTCAGGAAACTAACATAGTGCAAGGACCAAAGTAAAATGATTCTGCTAAGGAAAATATAAGGAGAAATAAGGTCTTTTGTTCTCTTTGTCCCAAAATCTTAAAACATTAATTTGCTCTCTCCTTGTGCCGTCAATGGTGAAGAATACAAGAGCTCGAAAGAAGAAAGCTCTAGTCAATGCTCATGTCGCTGCAAAGAATCGCCTGCAGCTCCATGGTGTCAACAGTGACATCGAAGAGATCTAATCGGAAATAAAATCTTCTCAGGATCAGCAGCTTGCAATCATCTTGGTCTCACGAGAACAAACTCAAGAGTCACAAGAAGCTTATGTGGTTAAACCTGAAGTGAGCATGAAGAAAGAAGTTAAGGTAGCATATTCTCCAGCTAGGAAAGTCAAGAGGAAGAAATGGCAAAGACCTATAGGTAGGCAGTAAAAAACCAAGGACAACCGAACGCAGAACTTCATCAAGATCACCGCTGAAGAAGAAATCTAGAGCCCAGAGAGCTACTTCTGTGTCGGAGGTCACATAAGACGAGAATCCATTCGTCTATGTTGATTTCCAGTCTCCACGGTTAGATGGGATAAGTTCGAGATTTGGCGATGTTGATCATGAGGGTTAACATAAGTATGATCCTAAAAATCGTCTATCTATTAACAAGCACTTACAATCCAAAATTGATGAAGACTGAGTTGTTGCATGCTCCATTCTCGACTAGATTTCTTGATCTTGAGAACCAGCGTAAGTACTTTCATATTCAGTTTCGGAATGATACTTGAGAAAGATATATTCAGCTTAAATCCGAGTGTAAAATGCAATCGAACTAATGTTAAAAGTGATTAGGGAAAATGGCTTATGATGTGAGTTATAAGGGGGTTAACGAAGCTGATGAAGCTAGTTGTGATGCTAATGCTAATGTTACTTATGTTGATGCTAATGTCGAGGTTGGTGTTAGTGCTTATGTCAAAGCTGTTGAGGTTGTTGCAGATTTTAGTGACCGGAGAGCAACTGAATCACATCCCGTAGTTGCTTAGAGATCCAGGTGGAGCTGAGCTAGCTAGGTTTTGATTGTTGGTTACGTGTTAGTTTGGATTGACAAAGATAATAAAAAATGGGAGATTGAAAAGAGTTGGAGTCTGGTGGTGTTGGAATAAAGCCCAACGTATATCATTAAGTGGAATCAAGGCTGAGCTAAACTTAGTTGTTGACGTAGCACGTGTATCAAAGCTACAACAAACAAAATATATGATGTTATTGTAGTATGTGATCAAATCGATCACTGATAGCATAGAATAATGTGACGATAACAAGAGCATCTTTGTGAGTTAAAGATATACAAAGTGTCTCAAGGAAGATGTCTTGGTTAGCCAAAAACGAGAAAAAAAAAACTAAGATTAGGTTTTTCATTGAGAGAGTTTTTGCTAACTTTGTTTTGGATTCGAGAAGAGAAAGAAAGCTTTCTAGAAGTGCTAAAGAGATCGTAGGTGACTAGCTAGTAAATCCTAGTGTTGTATAAAACCAAAGAAAGTGTAACTTTGAGTTTTTGATCTCTAATAAAGAATACTCGGTGTATCCGGATTTTAAGAATTAAAGTATTACGAGTCTATAAGCTTTTTCACGATGAACTCCCATTATTTAAATTTCCAAACATTCTAAACTTGAAATTACTATTCTATTCTTAATTTTTTTTAACAAAAGGAATTGTTTTTGTAAAACATTTTATTATTATTTTTTCTGATGATATGCCAAATTCATCACAAAAATAAAAAACTAACAATCTTTTTTTCACGATAGAAACTGACCACCATATTAAACTAAAACTGACAGTATCATATTTGTGGGTTGAAACCACTAGATGGTTAAGAATTAGTTTCTTGGGCCAAAAACAAAAATATGGTAATAACAAGTTTATTAATTTAAAAGACTATCACATGCAGAAACTCTTTAGTTTGATTAAAGAATTTATTACTATATTTACCCTAGGAATATTAGAGATTCATTCCCTTGAGATTTTGAAAAATTTTGCAACATCCCTGAACCGGTTCAGATTGGGAATCCCGATTCGTAGGAAACCGAACCAGAAATCCTATGGGAGTTTTTGTCTCCGCTCTATTTAAACTTGTCTCCATCATCTCGGGAAACGCACCATCAATCAAGAAGCGAAGCTCTGCAGAATTCTCGAGAAATTTCGCAAAACCCTAGCCGTCGAGCCTCCCACACTCGATCCGAGCTATCTCCGCCACGGTCACCTCCCCGCGACGCTGCACCACAGCCGCCAAAGCCTCTCGCGCGCCGCGAATCGCCACTCCTCGAGATTTCCGCCGATCCGATGCCAAACTCCCCTGTCTGAGCCTCGCAACCGCCGATCTCCGCCACCCGAGCTTTGATCGTCGCCTCCCGAGTGCTAACGCCACTTTCTGAGCCTCGCACGACCATCCCCGAGTCGATCCAAGCCTTTGCGAGTCTTCCGGAGCGTCAATCACCACCGCTCCGGAGCCGCAGCCTCAGTCCACCGTCATTCGAGCCTCGTCCGCCGCCGCAACCCCAAACCGAAGCCGCTCCGTCGTCGCTCGAGTCCTCTCCACCCTTCGTAGTCGCCGATCCGTCGCTGCTCCACCGCTCGTCGAGATCCATAGCTCCAAGCCGTCGGATCCGTGAAGCTCGAGAGCTTCCGCTCCGTTTCCGTCGAGTTTAGCCGAGAGGTAGCCGCTCCTTCCGCGGTTTTCATTTTTTCTCGTTTCCATAGCTCCGTAGTGTTTCCCGCGTTTTTCCGTTTGCCGTTTTAGGAAGTTTCAATAAATGAAAACTCTCCATTTACGAGAGGTTTCTATTTTTGGAAAGTTTCCATTTTAAGAAAGTTACTATTTTGGGAAGGTTACCCGATTTAGTAGTTTCCTTTTCTGGAAGTTCCATTTATGGCAGGTTTCCATAAATGGAAAATTTCCTTTTTAGGCAGGTCCCGTTTCAAGGTCTAACTCGGGTTCCTTTTTGGTTCAGGTCCAGAAGTTCCGTAGCAGATTCAGAAGTTCATCTACATTCGTCTTCATCTGCATTTCATGCTAAGGTGAGAAGCTAAACCCGTAGCTATCCCCCCGTAGAATTGGTTTAGGATGTTTTCTCTGGTAGTATAGGTTTAACGCGTCTTGCTTGATAGTCTTGTTTGAGTGTCGAGTCAGTCTTGATTGTTGAATGAGCATGAAAGGTCTAAGTTATTGCCTTAGTGTTTTAGGATGCTTTTGTATGAGATTGGTGTGTGTGTGAGAAAGAGATTGTGTTCGCCTCTAGAGATGAAAAGAAAGTCCTGGAACCATATATACCATTTAAGTGAAAGTGAAAGGAAGTCCGATCACTGTAGTGGTTCGCAGGCTACGAAGTGTGGTGCTAGAGGTTTTGTCTAGGGCATCTTTGTATGTCATGTTTGCTTGTGATACATTAGGTGCATGTTTGGTGTTAAATGTATGTTGGTTTATAAGGCATTATAAGTCTTTTCTGCGGTGTTGCGTATTTAGCAACTCACCCTCTCACTGAGTGGTTCCCTTGTCACTCACCCCTCCCTCTCTCTCCTGTCCCTCCCCCTCTTTGTTTTGCAGGTGATCATGACGAGCAGCCGGAAGATGATGACCGGTCCGATGTTCGGTTTTGGGTGTCGGGTTATTTCAATAAGTTTTTGCATTATTGTGGTTAGACTTAGATTTCTTTCAGTTATGTTGAACTAATTGGGTTTATGTTGCTAGTTGTATGGATTCTACTAGTTTTATTTAATAAATGTTAGTCGGTTTGAGGACTATGTCCTGATTTGGTTTTGAGGACTAAGTCCCGTTAGATGCTCTAATTTTCTGCGGATAGCATGCGCGGAGGAGACTCTGACGAGGGAGAACCCATGTGCTGATGGTTTGACAAATAACACGCGTAGCGACCCTGACGAAATAGAACCGGATGTTACAAATTTATCGGATAAAAAATTGTCATTTTATAATAATTTGTAATAATAATTTCAAAGGATAAAAAAAGAGAAAATGTTTTTTAAAAAGGAAAGATTATCACACATGTATATCTGACCAGCCACCCAATTAGTGAGTATAAATAATACACATGCCAAGCATGCTCACGCATTTATTAACGGAATGATTAAAACACAGCTCTTTAGCAACAACGAAATAATGCGATTGATGGAGACAAAGAGTGGTACGGTCACACAAAATCAACTTCTCATTTGCAAATCAACTTCTCATGTTTAACCAACAAACAAATATTTTAATAAAAAAATTTGCAAAAATTTAACCATCTTCATTTTATATACTATTTGCGATGTGAATTCAGCCTATATTATAAATTTAGACCGTTTGATTACATAATTATCTTTTATTAAAATTTTAATTAATTTATAATATTGAAAACACAAAAGAGAAAAAAAATAATTTAAAAGAATTCGGAGAAAGAAAAATTTGTAAAAACGAATATTTAATTAAAAATAATTTGTTTTAATAATTTTATTTAATCATTATCTTATGCTAGATAAAGATTTGTCCGAATAAAAATAAATTATTTTATATAGAAAATTAATAATTTGCACAATCATGCTTCGTATAAATTTATTTTAAATTAAAATTCACCTTAAAATAACACCTGTAATTATGACTAGTATAAGTAAACTTTAGTTTAAAACCACGTTTAGTTATTCGTCGATTGTATTTTGTACCATAAATAAAAATCTTAAATGACTCATATTAACGAAAATTATAAGAGACAATGTATCTGAATGACGAGAATGCTTTTAATAAATTATATATTTCATATTAAGTAAAAATGAATTGAATAAAAAAATCAATCATTTTAAAAAATATATTATGAACCTTAATTCTTCTTACATTTTAATAATTCTTTTGTGATGGGTCGAATGTAAAAGAGTAAGATGTATAAAATTTAAAATTTAAAATTTAAAATCAACTTTATATATTATAGAAAATAACTATTATAAAAACGTGCATTAGATTATAAACCTTATAATGATATATATTATAAATATTATGTGTATTTTATAATTGTTATTTTACGATTTTATAGTTTTTTTTCTCTTATTTAATATATTAATTATGTAGTTACCATTTAAAAAAACTGTTATGTTTCCATTTTTTCTTATTTTATTTTTTTTAAGAAGTAAATAACTAATAATTTGAAAGTTTATAGAAATTTCTACAATCATACATGTCACGATCTAAATAAATTGACACGTGTTAACATATGAATTATAATTTTACCTACGTGTTGCATTCACATTGAACGCGTCAGTTTCATATAATAAGATATTCTTTGCAAAGTGAATTTATTCATTAATGAAATTAATATTCATGTAAAAGCCAATTATTTTATCTTCAAACAATTATTAAAAATAATAATAAAAAAATTATCACAAAATACCATATTTCCTATCTAGCTAAAAAATAAATAATAAAAAAATAATAATAAATTGTTGATCGATACAACGCCAACATTATTGTCAAAAGCGGATGATTTAAGATTTATTTTGTTAGAAACATAGTTTTTATGAGGTCAAATCTAAAAAGATCCTACAAAAATCATATGTTACACATGTTAAATCGAATGAGTTATCTATTTTTAACTTGTTATGTGTATATAATAAACAGTAATGACTAAATTTAAAAAAGAAAAATATCACTCATTAACCACAAACCGTTCATTATTTAAATTTTTAACCTTTGCAAATTTGATTTTACTTTTTTATCTCTTTATTTTTATATGTTTATAAAAGGGGGAATTTTTGTAAAAAAACCCTAATATTATATTAATTTTTTGATTTCAAAAAAACGTAAATATCAATTTACCTATGGTTATTCATCAAATTCACCGTTTTAAAAAAATCATAAAACCACATTTTCTATTTAAAAAAGTCAAACAAAAATAAGAAATTTAAGAAATCGTAGCTTAACACTAATATAAAGATTATTATAGTCAATATCAAAGTTTCTAGCAGAACGAATATTTAAACAAAAAAATATTTTAATGTATGCAAAATATGTCAAATTAATCAAATCTATTATATATATATATATATAACAAGGTGTAGTGAACAAAATTTTAAAATAACACGACTAAAATTTAAAGTACTAATATTTTCAAGATAGCATATAAATGCGTAATAATTTACATATTGATAAAATATTATATTATTACTTATCAAGTCTATAGTTATTTATAAAAAAAAATTATGCCGACTGACCAAAAAATTAGTTCTGATTAATAGAATTTGTGTTTGGTTCTCCATAGAATATTTTTTGGTGCGAAACTCAGTAGTATCTAAATTGATTATTTTTGGTATACATTTGAATTTTGAAATTTAAATTCTTAATGTACGTGCAATTTTAATAAAATAGTACATATTTATTATGACAGTTTAGGACAGAACAGTATTTTCTTGTCAGATAGTACATAGGAGTTACTAAACTTATTTTTTTCATAACAAATAAGACTTGGGTAATTACTACTAATTAGGTTAGATAATTAGCTGCTTTAACTAAAAAAACCAAGTTTTGTGTGTACATGTTCCCCAAGAGTCAAAGACATTTTAGCCAACTTGCTAATAATAATTTTTGGTGTTGACAAACGATAGTTATGGAGTTTTAGCATATTATTATAAAGATTTTGGAATTTAAATTGTAGATAAACTACTCAACACCACCTTGGTTGGCATCTTCAATATTTTCAAGTACAGTCCAATTTTTATTTGTATGAAAAGTAATTAGGCTTTAAAAGTTCTTGATCTCTCTCTCTCTCTCACTCTTTGGACCCGCCTTACTAAATTATTACTATTAATTAGTGTTTAGTTTATTTTAGTAAATTACTAATTAGTGTTTAGTTTATTATGTAAGTAAGATCTTCTCAATTCTTTTGGCTTTCCTCTTTTCATTATTTATGTATTTGGCTTTTCGTATTTGTTGGCTTCTGGGTTTATGCCATCCTCTCTTTTAAAGTTTAAAGTTTCCTGCTTCTTTCTGGCTCGTCGTCTTCTTCTTCAAGAATGAGCTCTGATTGATACCAAAGCAAGAAGAAGAAGAAGTTTCTTTTTTTCTTTGATATCTCACTACTGGTAACCTCATTTCCCCTTTTTTTAAGTGTGTTTTGTTATGTGAAAGTAGAGATCTTTTTTTCTTTCCCCTGTGGAAAGTTTAGATCTTTCTTTTGGATTTAGTAAAGATAAAAACTGATGGGTTCTTTAAATAATCAATCTTCCTGTGTAAATCCATTGACTTTGTTTACACTTAAAGAATTTAGGTTTAGATTTCTTTCACCTTTTTCTCTTTTAAAAACTAAGAACACAGGGCATAGTTTCCTTAAACCCCTTTTGTTTTTGTTATTATTCCTCTGAGAATCTTGTTACTTTATCATAATCGAGCTAAAAAATTTGTACTTTATCGCACCAAACAGTGTTCTTAATCTTGTTCTTTTTTTTGGGGGAAGTTTCAGAGCCATTGTGGTCAAATGGATGCTAATAGCATAGGAATGGCAGAGCAAAAGAGTAGCAATGGAGGAAGGGAAGTTGTTATCAATGTTTCAGGTGAGGAAGCTTCAAAGGTTTCTTCAAAGATGGCTTCACCAGAGTCTGAGAAAGTGATGCCTATCAACAAAAGCGCTTCTCCTGAAATCTCTAAGCTTGCTAGTAGTCCGAACAAGCCTCCTAGACCACCAAATCCGAGCATTGAGGGTTTAACTCAGAGGAAATCTTTTGCGAGGTCGGTTTACTCGAAACCCAAGTCCCGGTTTGTGGAACCATCTGCTCCTGTAGATGCAAGTGCTCTAGAGGAGGAGGTTAAGGAACAGCTTGGTTCTCGTTTTTCTTTTAGTAGAGGTTCCCCGAATAACAAATCCACGAGGAGTGTCGGGTCAACAACACCTCTAACTCCAAGTAAAGCCGCGGTTGAAGCTGAGAAAGATGAAGATGAAGAAGTCTACAAAAAGGTGAAGCTGAGCAAGGAGATGAGGAAAAGGATAAGTGCATTGACATTGATAGAGATAGCTTTCTTTGTGGCGATTTTGAGCTCTTTGATTGCTAGTTTAACCATTGATACCCTGAAAAGGTATTACTTATGGGGGCTAGAAGTATGGAAATGGTGTGTGCTTGTGATGGTTATATTCAGCGGAATGTTGGTCACGAATTGGTTCATGCGTTTGGTTGTGTTCCTCATCGAAACAAACTTTCTTCTGAGGAGGAAAGTGCTCTACTTTGTGCACGGCTTGAAGAAGAGCGTCCAAGTCTTCATATGGCTCAGCTTGATTCTTGTTGCTTGGATATTTCTGTTCAACCGTGACGTGCATCGTTCCCCTGCAGCCACAAAGATCCTTAATGCCATAACCCGGACCCTTATTTCCCTTCTTACGGGAGCATTCCTTTGGCTGGTGAAAACACTCTTGTTGAAAATCCTTGCTGCAAACTTTAATGTCGTTAACTTCTTTGATAGGATTCAAGATTCTGTTTTCCACCAATATGTTTTACAAACACTCTCGGGTCCACCACTTATCGAAGAGGCAGAGAGGGTTGGGCGTGAGCCAAGCACAGGCCATTTGACATTCACGAGTGCAGCGAAAAAAGGAACGGTTAAAGAGAAGAAAGTGATTGATATGGGGAAAGTTCATAAGATGAAGCGTGAGAAAGTTTCTGCTTGGACAATGCGGGTTTTGGTAGAAGCGGTTAGAACTTCAGGTCTCTCGACAATCTCTGACACACTGGATGAAACAGCATACGGCAATGAGAAACAGCAAGCCGATAAAGGAGAGATTACTAGTGAAATGGAGGCTTTGGCCGCTGCTTACCATGTGTTTAGAAATGTTGCTCAGCCTTTGACCAAGTGAGAAAAACAATATTTTATATGCTCTTCTCCCTTCTTTTCGTGTCGTACTCTAATGGAAATGTTTGGTTTGGTTATGTTTCTTCAGTTACATAGAGGAAGAAGACTTGCTTAGGTTCATGATTAAGGAAGAGGTTGATCTTGTATTCCCTTTGTTTGAAGGTGCTGAGACTGGGAAAATCACAAGAAAAGCCTTCACAGAATGGGTGGTAAGTCTGCTCAATCTTGTGTCTGACTGGTAATCCAAAGAATGATCCGACGGTCCCGCAGGTTTTTTTACCAGTGATAGTCTGTGAATATTGATTTTGTGTTTTGATTTGATCAGGTTAAGGTGTACACAAGCCGGAAAGCTTTAGCACATTCCTTAAACGACACGAAAACAGCGGTGAAGCAGTTAAACAAACTTGTGACAGCGATCTTGATCGTGATTACCATTGTCATCTGGCTGCTACTTCTAGAGATAGCAACCACTAAGGTTTTGCTGTTCTTCTCCACCCAACTCGTGGCTCTGGCTTTTATAATCGGAAGCACTTGCAAAAGTCTTTTTGAATCCATTGTGTTTGTCTTTGTTATGCATCCTTACGATGTCGGTGACCGCTGTGTTGTCGACGGTGTCCCGGTATGATATATGTCTCTCTCTATAAACTCGTATAAAGATTGAACATTTTCACATTCTTTTGGATGTTTTCTTTTTCAGATGCTGGTTGAAGAAATGAATCTGTTAACGACGGTGTTCTTGAAGCTTGACAACGAAAAAGTATATTATCCTAACGCGGTTTTGGCCACGAAACCTATAAGCAATTACTTCAGAAGTCCGGATATGGGAGAAACAATTGAATTCTCTATCGCATTTTCGACACCAGTCTCAAAGATTGCACAACTCAGAGAAAGAATAGCTGAGTAAGTAGTACCCTTCACTCATTTGTTCGGCTAATACATAAAGCTTTAGATCAGAACTTGAGAGAGTTGTTTACCATTTGTTGGAACAATCAGGCACTTGGAGCAGAATTCGCAGCATTGGTCAGCGGTTCACACGGTGGTAGTTAAGGAGATAGAGAACATGAACAAGCTGAAGATGGCTCTATACAGCAACCACACCATCACATTTCAGGAGTACAGAGAGAGGAATATCCGAAGAACAGAACTTTCTTTGGCCATCAAGAAAATGTTGGAGGATCTTCACATTGATTACACTCTCCTTCCTCAACAAGTTCATCTCACAAAGTTGGACACAAAATGAAAAAACAAAAACCGGTTTGGTTTTTATACTAAACCTGTATTTGCGACATTTTATTATTACCAAACGTTGTGTGGTATTGTTTTGTTTTAACTTTTTTTTTTGTTTTTTTTGTTGGAATGTAAAACTTTATTCCTACCAAAAAACTTTACAAAAAGGTGTTAGAAAGCTTTAAAAAGAATGAATGGAAAAGAATTGAAAGAATTAAGCTAAAATCAATATCTAAGAGGTCTCGCACCGAGCCAACGTAGTAGCAATGGACTACTAATGGATGTGCAGGTGCGGAGGGAGAGAAGCTTATTACGAATTAACTTGTCGAGAATCCGTACCATCACTGAACAAGGCAGAGGAAGATGGCCATGACGCCGCCGATTACGCTCCGCCCAAAGAGAATACAAAATAGCTTGGAAAACCAGAAGCACAAGGATTGTATCCTGCGAAGAGAAACAATTGGAGGCGATAACATGCGAAAACCGTGACCAAGAGAAGGTGAAAAGCTGAGCCATCAATGTCCGAACCAAAGCTGACCAAACGGCTTGCGCATATACACATTCAAAAAACAGATGGGATCGCGTTTCCATCGGCCATTGGCAAAACACACAAGTGGACGATGCACCTCGTCCCCACCGCGCCATACGATCACCCGTAAACCGACTCAACTCAAATCACATACGTAAAATCATATAATTTACTAGGGATAGATTGCATATTTATGGATAAATATCTTAAGTATTTAAACTACATTAATCGTAAAATTTATTTGGTGATTAACCGTTGAAGCTCCTTTGGCCCAGGGGAGGCTCCTTTGGTCCAGTGGAAGCTCCCTTGGTCCAGTGGTAGACCAAGGGTTGATTAATGCTTCTACATCGGAGGTCAAAGGATCGATTCCCCGAAGATGCGCAATTCATTGCAGATTGTTGGAGGCATGCTTATAAGAAGTCTTCATCGTGGTGCAAACGAGAACTGTTCGTCATGCCAACAAAACTGTTGTCTACATAATTTGTAATAGAATAAAAATTTAGGAAGAAGATTATAACTCCAAAATTTTTCATACACAGACAAAGTAGCAAAGATCACGAACCGAAATATTGGATTTTATAATTCGATGGATCTATGGGTAACCAAGGATATAAGGAAGTCTAAGAGGTTGCGGTAAATTATTTTGAGGAGATGTTTACCTTCACAAACCCATCGAATTTTGAGGATTTTTTGGCTGAGATACTCTCAAGGATTACTGCTCAAATAAATGCGATGATTATGGCTAAAGCGGCGGAGGATGAGGTTCGCAAGGCACATTTTTTATGATGCACCTGGAAAATGCGTAAGGGCTGGACGGGATGACGACTTTAATTTTTCAGAAATACTGGTATATCATCAAGGCGGATTTGGTGGGTTTGGTTAATAATTTCCTGCAAAATGGTATTTTGAGCATAGGATAAACTAGACAAAATTTTGCCTAATCCCGAAAATAGAGAGGCCTACAAAAATGGCGGAGTTTCGGGCAATTAGTTTGTGTAATGTGGATTACAAAATAATTTCAAAACTTTTATGTCAACTGTTAAAGAAGGTACTGTCGTCTTTGATGTCAGAGACTCAATCGGCTTTTGTTCAAGGATGTCTATTTTCAGACAATATTCTTATAGCGCTGTAAATGTTACATGGCCTGCAGAAAAATCAATCTTGTTAAACAAAATTTATGGCGATCAAAACGGACATAAATAAAGCATACGATTAGGTGGACTGACCCTTTATCGAGAACCTATTACGTAAGTTTCGCTTTGCGGAACAATGGATTGGGTGGATGATGAGGCGTATTAGATCGGTCAAATATTGGATATTTATAAATGGACAATCACATGGAACGATTACGCCTAATCGCGGCCTTAGATAGGGTATACTCTGTACAAAGGCCCTAATAGCGAATTTTAAGGAAGCAGAAAGGTCAAAGTTTATTATGGGTTTAAAGGTGGCTAGATGTTGTCCACCGATCTCTCATCTGTCTTTCACGGATGATAGTTTATTTTTCTACAAAGCAACTCGGGAAGAAAGAAATGTTGTTTTAAATATTGTAAAACAATTTGAGCTAATCTCAAGACAACAGATAAAATTTGCAAAATCCTCGATCCGATTTGGACACAAAGTCCCATATTATTATTCAGGCGGAGATGAAAAATCTATTGGGAATTTCAAAAACTGGTGGCATGAGTTCATATTTAGGTCTACCAGAGAATTTAGGTGGTGCAAAAACAAAATGTAAGAGAACGATTACAATATCGCATTAATGGGTGGACATCGAAATATCTCTCCAAGGGTGGTAAAAAGGTTCTTATTAAGTCTGTTGCGACAACTTTGCCTACATATGTCATGTTATATTTCAGGTTACCAAAGGCAATTACTTCAAAACTTATTAGTGCGTTAGCCAACTTGTGGTGGAGCTCAGACGAACAACACAGAGGGCTAAATTGGCTATCATGGGAAAAGATGTGTAAATCCAAATCTGAAGGGGTATTGTATTTTAGATTATTGATGATTTTAGTACGCCCTTGTTGGTAAAATAACTCTGGAGATTTATCAAGCTTCATAACCCCCTTATTACAAAAGTTTTCAAGGGTAGGTACTATTGTAAGTCCAATCCTACGGAATGATTAAGGTTTACACGCTTTCCTATGGTTGGAGGAGAATTATTTCGACGAGACCTCTGGTTAATAAAAGGCTTATTAAACGAGTGGGTTTAGGTTTTCCATCTCAGTATGGGAGGATCCTTGGATTCCTGCTTCTACCCAAAGGCCAACACTTTGTACAAGACAATATTGTCCAAATCTCACGGTATATCAATTGATCGTCTCTTTGAGTTAGACATGGAATATTCCTTCGTTACAAGAAATCATCGTCTCCATCGATGTGGAGATCATCACTAATATACTGATAAGCCGGTCATCTAGACCAAACCATTTAGGATGGCGTTTCACTAAATCTGGCAAATATACAGTTAAATCGGGTAACTGGGTTAGCAGAGGGGGATGCAAAAAGTGTGAGAGTATTGGTCCTATTGGGCCGAAAATTACACCTCTTTTTAAACATTTATGGAAGTTGAAGTGTCCACCAAAGCTGAGACACTTTCTATAGTAGCTTCTCACGGACACAAATCGCTAAATGGGAATCTACGACATAGAGGCATTAATGGTTATCCGCAATGTCTTCGTTGTGTGGCGGAGGTCGAAATAGTTAACCACACTTTCTTTGAATGTCCACCAGCCGCCCAATCATGGGCCTTATCTAGGATACCATCGACGATGGGAATCTTTCCAACATGGTCAATTTCGACAAACTTGGATTACTTCTTTGGAGAATACCTCTGGATAGTCATGACGTTGGCTATCCTTGGATCCTTTGGTATAATTGGAAAGTCAAGAATGAGAAGGTTTTTAGTAATATGAATCTAGATACTCAAGACATATTGGCAGCTACCGAAAGAGAGACCACTTTATGGATGTCAGCTCAATAAGAGTCACATTTAGCATAGTCACCAGAGGATTCTCCTCTGGATATAACTTCGATTAGTTTCGTCTTTTCGGGTTACAAGTGTCATTGTGATATCAGAATGATCTTGTTCTGCATTTTTTGACAATATCAAAATGATTTCCACCCATCACAATGATTTCAGTCACGTTCGTTGTCATATATATATATATATACATATTTGTTCGGCTAAATATGCTCACATTCTCCACACATCAAACATGTCTCCATCCACATTCTCAATACTTTAACTTGCATCACTCAGTTTTTTTCATCACATTTGCTTAGCCCTGAAATCAAAGTGTATGAATTTCTTAGAAAAGACTAACTTTTCTTTATATGACAAAAGTTCTCCAGATAAATATATATTCTTTTGTTTGGCTAAATATGCTCACATTCTCCACACATCAAACATATCTCCATCCACATTCTCAATACTTTAACTTGCATCACCCATTTTTTTTTTTTATCATATTTGCTTAGCCCTGAAATCAAAGTATATGAATCCACTAGAAAAGACTAACGAAATTTGGTTTCAGAAATAATTTAAGGTAGATAAAAGCTATTTTCTATTCTAGAAAGTTATATTTTCGTCATCTATACAACTTTTTATTCAGTTTTGAGAAATGTAAAAAGGTTTAAAAGGCGTTCATGAATATTTGGCTTAGAGAATCCCATTGCTTTCTTTGTTTATAATGATATCTTTTTTATCACTTATCGTATCAATTTTTTTTACTATTTGCTCCCCCGGTGGCTCCAAGGGAAAACCCAAAATTTTTCATGTTTTAATGTTTGAACAAATGTAATGGAGCCATTCCATCTTTTCTTAATAAGCTTAGTTGATTATACTTTAAATTCAAATATATATATATATATATATATATAGCAACATTTAAATGTGGAGTTTTTTAAAAACAATATTTAAACTTTGAATTTAAATATAATATAATTTGTATTTATAAATTTTTTAACAATATATCACATACAAAATGGGGAAAAATTAAAATTTTGCATTCAAATGTAATATAATTTGAATATATAATTTTCTTAAATATATATCATAGGTGGGAAACATAAAAAAAACTCAAATGATTTTGCATTCAATACTTAAAGTTCGAACTCCAGCTATATCCATTTCATAGACGCATAAATGATCTGACCTGACCACTACCGCTATCCCCTTTTTTTGTTCTTTATTACAAAACGCCTATTTTTTATTTTTTTATTTTACGGGTATGATTCGGCTTATAATGGAAAAACGCAAACCTTACAAATATTTACGTAGTTTTCCAATTTCACCATTTCTTATTTTTTTTCATGACATTTTTCTCTCCAATGTCGTATAATGTAAATTAGTTGGTTTGTCCGCATGATATGCGGACATATAAATTTTGTAAATAATTTCAGATTTTATAATTTGGTAATATAATATTTTATTATTTTAAATTTATCGTGCTTATAAAAATTTCTATAATATCTTAAAAATTTTGATTTTCAAATTTTTAACTCTATTATTTTTTATATTAAAATTTTTTTATTATATGTATTTTTAAATTGATAGTATATTTCATTTGATATATGCTGCATATGAGTGAAATATTTTGCAGTTTTAAATTCGACCACGCTCTAAAGTACAATATGATACTAATAATACTAATCATAAACCATTCTTTTGAAGACATCATTATTGGTGTTATTCCAAATCTTATTAGATTTATTATTTTCTATTGAGCTCTTGAAAAAGAAAAATGTAATTATATGATTTTTTTCTAACTTCTATATATTACTTAAGAACTTATTTGATCGTTATACAATACATCGTCTAACCCATAAGGAATAAAATTATGACATATTGATGACACTCATCGTAATGGTTTTTTCGCAATCCTATCAGCCGCTTGTTTTTAACCCCTTGGAACCCAAGAAAAGGCTACCTCCTGAAAGCGTTCTCGCCAAAGCTTAACTTCTTGAAGTAGATTGTGTAGTCCAAAGTGAAGTTGTTCATTGTCGACGATCTTAAGTAATGTTCTATTGTCTCCTTCAAAAATACATCGTTGATATCCTCAGACCCAGACTTGTTGCATTGCAATGATTAAAGCTTGCATTTCTAATTCCAGTGAATCTCGGCAATGGCACCCCTTTGATGTTCCTGCACAGATGTATCTCCCATCGGAGTCTCGAAGTATCCACCCTGCTTTAGAGAAACCCGCAACATCCTGCGAGTCATCGTAATTGCACTTGAAGAAGCCTATGGGCGGTCGTTTCCATTTAGAAATACTTGTAGATGACGAAGATGATGTGAAGTTCTCATTAGTGGTATTCATTGTACCCTCAAAAGTATAATTGATATCTTGTTAAAGATCCTTACTCCAGTCAACAAATTTTTGTTGAAAGACTACCAAATTGCGATTTTTCCATAAGTGCCATAAAATCCAAAACGATAATCGCTTCTGAAAAGATGAAACGAAAGTGTTTTTGTACATCTCCAGTAGTAGACCAATCTTTTGATCAAAAGTAACAGAGGAATCAGTTAGTTGAGAGAAGGGTATCTCCGAAGCTCGTCAGATGTGCGTTGCATGTCGACACAAAAAGTACAAGTGGTTCATGTCCTCCACTTCACAACAGCATCTGAGACATTGACTGTTTCATACGATACGACGATACAAAAGTAATTATATGATTATTTTTCAAATTTATAATGTGATTATATGATTATTTTTTTAAATTTATCATTACATTTTGTTATATATGTATAAGATCGCTAAAATAGATATTCATTCGGTTTAACGTGGTTAGCACAAAAAGTTATTAAATATTAAAAATTATATATTTATATACAAATGCGATTTTATTTATAAGATATTTGTATTTCTTTTTTTGAAATACTTCAATTTTCTTTTTAAAATGTTAATTTTAAATAATACTTCAATCTATACTATTAATTTATTGACGGTATCTTTGTAATCAACCACCTCAACTTTTAATCTAAGCCAAAATTACATCGCAAATAATATATAAGAACATTCTTACAAAACAAAGATTATACTGAAAACTATACTCCCAACTAATAGTATAGATATTAATTGTAAAATTAGTAAACATGCATATGTCACCGTTTTTGATATGAATATTCTTTACAAGTTTTTCCTTTTGTGACTTATACACTATAAGAAAATACGCGAAATTGCGAGGAAAAATTTTCCTCACAAAATTGTGAGGAAATTGCAACCAAATTGCTTTAGAAAATTTATTGGTCGCAATTTCGTCGCAATTTTGCGAAAAAAAACTTTGGTAGAAATTTCCTCGCAAATTTGCGACGAAATTGGTAGGAACCCTATGCAGTCGCAAAATTACGAGGAAATTGCTACCACTTAGCGAAAGATGATGTTTTCCTCGCAGTTTCCTAGCAATATTTACGAGGAATTAGCGAGTATACCGAAAAATTTGGGACCAAAAACCAATCCTAGCAATTTTCTCACAAATTTGCGAAATTGCTAGGAACCGTTTGAAGTCAAAAATTTGCGACGAAATTGCTACCATTTAGCGAGAGAAAGTGATTCCTCGCAATTTCCTAGCAATTTTTGCGAGGAAGAGCGTAACGGAAAATTTGGTTGAAATGATTTTCTGGTGTGAAAAATATTTGCTAGGGCAATGTTGGTCGCAAATCACTCGCAAATGTTTCCTATATATACAACTCCTCACTCTCCCATTTCATTCACAACTTCTTCAAACCAAAAAAGGTAAAAAAAATCGGAAAAAAAATTTCGAGTTGGGAGTCTGACATTTTTGCCGTACGAGGATGGATGTATAGTCACAGAGATCCTATTACCGGTGAAGTAACAAAAGAGTACCGGGACAGTTTGCGCGGGTTCATCTATCAAGCGACAAACAACTCCCTTCCGCAAGAGCACGGTAAAATCTTCTACCCTTGAGTGAAATGTCAGAACGAAAAGTATATCTCAATTGACAACGTGAAGAAACATTTATATAATAGAGAGTTTACCCCAAATTACTGTCTATGGTTTTCTCATGGGGAATGTTGTAATGTTGAAGAAGGTAGTAGCTCTAGTCGTGGGAACCTAAATAGAGGAAGAACTAGTGGTCATACGCAGCATGAAACAGAAAATAGGTTTCTTGATATGGTTACAGCTGCATTTCAGAATACATCATATGCACTTCAGAATACATCATATGCATGTCAAGAAAATGCAACATTTGCTGATGTTCCAAATTATGAGGAACCGAACGTAGATGCAAATTTTTTATGATATGTTAGACGCTGCTAATCAACCTATCTACGATGGATGTAGAGAAGGTTTGTCTAAATTATCATTGGCATCTGGGATGATGACAATTAAAAGCGACTACAACTTACTTGAGAACTGCATGGATGCATGGGCATATTTATTTAAAGAGTATTTGCATGCGGATAATAATTCGGCTGAGTCTTATTATGCAATTCAGAAATTGGTTTCTAGTCTTGGGTTACCATCCCAAATGATTGATGTATGCATCGATCGACAATTGCATGATATTTTGGAAAGATAATGAAAAGTTGCAGGAGTGTCGCTTTTGTGGGAAACCGAGATATCAACCTACAACTGGATGTACTCGCGTACCATTTCAGTGGGTGTGGTACTTGCCAATCACTAACAGGCTGAAGCGACTATATCTTTCAATAAAGACCGCGACTGCGATGAGATGGCATGCAGAACATAGAACTGGGAATGGAGAGATTACACAACCGTCAGACGCGAAAGCATGAAAACACTTTCAATTGGTATACCCTGATTTTGCTAACGAGTCCAGAAATGTGTATCTTGGTTTGTGTACAGATGGGTTCAGTCCTTTCGGAATATCACGTAGAAACTACTCCTTGTGGCCTATCATTTTGACCCTTTACAATCTCCCACTCGAGATGTGCATGCAGAGGGAATTTCTGTTCATGAGCATTTTAGTGCCCATACCTAAGTACCCGAAGAAATATTTAGACGATTTTCCTCCAACCTCTCATCCAAGAGCTACAACAGTTGTGGTATGCAGGTGTCCGTACGTTCGACCAATCACAACATAAGAACTTTAAGATGCGGGCGACACTTATGTGGACAATCAACGACTTTCCCGCATACGGAATGTTATCTGGTTGGACAACCCATGGAAGGTTATCATGTCCTTACTGTGCACATCAATCTGAAGCATTTCAACTTAAGCATGGACGTAAACCTTGCTGGTTTGATTGTCATCGTCGATTTCTGTCGATGTCCCATCCTTACAGGAGGAAAAGGAAATTGTTCAGGAATAACAAAGTTGCGAAGCTTCCTCCCCCAGTGTGTATGAGTGGTGACGATATGTTGGAGCAGATTGATTATTACGGTGCTCAGGAAACANGGGGGGGGGGGGGAGAAATTGACACACCAAACCAAACATGCCTAATGGATATTTGGAAAGTTACAATTGGCATAAAAAGAGCATATTCTGCGAGGATATTTTTCTTCACAAGTGACGTTATTTCTTGTAGTGATACGTTGGCTATCAAAAAAAAGAAAATTTATTCTCCTTTTGTTTTTATTTTTGTAAAATCTGAATTCTTTTGAATATCAATGGTAAATTTAATCAAAATATAAACCGACGACCAACGAAGTGTTGGTCCAGGGGTAAAAGTCCATCTATTAAAAGAAGAACTCATGGATTCGAGCTGCGTTGAGAGGGGTTGACTCTCTAAAGACGAATATCTTACCTGATTTGACCCCGCCCTGGAAATTAGAGATTCACGAACTATGAACCTCCTGGTTATCAAAAAAAAAAAAACCGACGCCGTACCAAACCATCCCTATTATATGAGATTTACGTGTATTATCATCATAAACTTCTCGGCAGCGTCCTTTAGGGTTTTAATTATTTGATAAAAGGATGATGACTCCTATCGGCGGCTCTTAGCGCGGGAACGAATAATTTTTGGTCAAATGATTTCATTAAAGTGTGTATTCAACTAATTCTATTTTGGAAACAAAATCTATTATAACGTCATCTACATCTCATCCAAGACTTCGTATATAAAACCAACGCAAACTAAACACATATTATTCAGCAAAAAAAAGCACATAATTGGATCTCAAAATAAAAAAAGATGACAACAACAACAACTATTCGAAAAACACAAGTTCATGTGGTGGTGGTGGTAATATCTTTACTCATCCAAATAGCTATGTCACAAGTGGAAACCATAGCTTCAGATGTTGATCTTAACTGGTCTCCTCTTAAAACACAAGTGAAGATCACAAACCGGCTCGGTGATGGTTCCACATTAAAACTCCATTGTAAGTCCTTAGATGACGACCTTGGCCTCAAAGTTCTAGCTCAGCATAGTTCTTGGTCGTTTTATTTCAGCCCAAATGTTTGGGGATTAACAGTGTTTTCATGTCATTTCACATGGCCACGACAAGAGTCAAAAAGGTTTGATATATACGATGGTACTAGAGATGGTGTTCGTAGAGGTATGTTATGTGTCTACTGTTTTTGGGATATAAGCAAAGAAGGGCCATGCAGGTTCAACGAAGTTACTGATGCCTTTGATATTTGTTATTATTGGAATGGTGATCCAAAGAAATAATTTTTCTTTTTATCAAAAAAAAAGAAATAATTTGTTTTTTTTTTCTTTCTCATTTGTTTTCTGAATAATGGAGAAATAAAAAGAATAATGTGCTGTGTTAAAAAAGGAAATAAAATAAAGTTTTCTTGTTTATTTGTTAAAAGTTTTTTTTTTAAATATTTTTTTTGTTAATTTTTTTTTTAAAAGATTTTTTAAAAATATTTCGGACATATATATGTAGGAATTTGTTACATGATCACCTGGGCAAAAGAATGAACCAAAATGTAATAGTTTCATTTTAATCACTCCAATTTGGGCTTAGTTTTGCAAGTAATTGTGAGAAAGAAAGGAAATATAGATTCTATGGAAGTGTGCTAAATTAAAGGAAATTAAATTTGACTAACGAGTTGTAATCACGTAAATTGAGAATGATATCATTTTTTGCTTAAGTAAAGGAAATAAATTGTAGAGCAAATTGAGAATCTTTTTGGAATCACTGAGATAGTTATTAGCTTATTTGGGGGTAAACACTTTAAATTTTGGGAATTGGGGCCATACGATTTAATATTTATATGGGCCTGTAAGGAAGTGTTTATTGGATGTAAGGTGATTAAAGGTCTATCAATTTGAATAATTTACAACTTTAATTCGAACCGTTGAGAAAAAAAATCGAGCCTTCACCAAATTAGAACTAATAAAATATATTCACACTTAAACATTCCATATTTTTTTTTTCCGGTTTATAGCACAATCACAAATAGTTTCTGTCACAAAAAGCAATCGCAAGATTTGAATTTTAATTTTGTAAATTGACCGCAAAGATAGTGCGCTCATTAACCCACTTATCTCTCAAAAAGATATTACGTAACATTTTATGGCAATGAACTTTCACCATATCATTAAAGTGTAGACTTATTAACCAATAATTATCTAACTAATTAAAAGGAATAGATTCTAGCATTTCAAAGTGTCCACATCACCTAATTTTAGAACTCTCTATGATGCCACGTTAGACCATCATATCCTGTTTAATTTAGCCATATTACAATCTGCATAATGGGCCAAAGTCTATCGAACCCAAATATGAAGTCTAACCGACACACCGCTTCATCTCCCTACCTCTCCATCTACCTTCTATTCGTTTCACCACGCCTTTCTTTGCATTACTTCCTCCATTTACCCACTACGACCACTCACATTCTTCATCGCAACGACAATTAAGGTCCTCCTCTCCCATCTTATAAAGGCATAACTCATCTGCAAACATCCTCCTACCAAATTAGCTTCCCATCTCAATCACAGAAACACGTTAGGCTTCCTTTCTCCACGCTCCTCCATATAGTGTTGAAAAGGTTACTTCCTCTCCTTCTCAAATAGATATGGCTTTATTTCGGATCTAGATCCTGAATTCACTTTGTAAACTCTCTGTCTCCAAATTATGACTACTTCTTATATTAATCGACAAACTTATTTTCAAAACCGGGTTTACGCTCACATTAGGAATTCGAATCCGCTAGGTTGATGGTGGTGATATCGAGACGCTAACAAGATGGAGGATATGAGAGGAGGAATGGCTTTGTGGCACGAAGAGTTGACGAGACTCTTAGAATGTCTGAGTACGATGGAGAGCCGAACGATTTAACCGGAGCTATTGTATCCAGTTTAGTGAGAATGAATTCGAATTTGGTGGATGGATTCATAACCGTATCAAGGGGAATATTGAAAATAAAGTTATTGGATTCATGAAAATCATGATGCAAGAAGATCAAACGGTTAAGATATTGGAAACAAGTCGATATGTTTAGTGCTTTACAGTGTATGAAAATCTAAACCTTTAGATCAGTTTCATCTCCTTATATTGCTTTCACCTCTCCTCTCGCCACGTCCAACATAGAACTACGATTCATAAGGTTAAATAAAACTTCTCTCTTTGCTTCTTCGTTGTTGATTTAAAAGATTCAGAGAGTTTGTCCTCAAACTTGCATATATATATGGCAAATATGTTTCCTCTTAACTAACTGTTGTCATTAATACGCAGAAGCAAGTGCGAACAGTGAGTCATCATGTAAACGGTACCTGCAAGAAGTCAATGTGTTTGAAGATGTAAATTGAATACCTCTATATACTCTCTAATGTAGTGGCTTAAAGTAGCTAAATAATTTATGCTGGATCGCTTTGGTATTTCTCCGCAGTTACGGTGAATGTTTTGATGTTTGAGTTTATTGCAGAGTTATGGTCATGTGTAGATTGCTTCAATATTTTCATTCTTTTCGAAGGAAAGTAAGGAAACTAAGAGGAATCTTAAGCTTAAGAAGCTAATTGTTGATGAATAATAAAGAAAACATGTGAAAGCATGTGGACAGAAGAGTGCACATAAATTTTATTTTGGAGGAAAAAATAAAATAGAGAAAGCTCAAATGTCCATAATATGTTTAGGTACTCTCCAAAGTTGTCTAAAGCATGGTCTGTCATAGGAGCGAAGATGTTTGTGTGTGTGTGCAGGTAAGCAGTTCATTGATAATGAATGATAAAGAGTCAGAAAACTTTTTGTGAGGGCTCTTCACTATGCCTTCTTTGAGACGACTTCGTAGTGCTAAGAAATGTGTTAAGTCTTCGGAACAGTTTCACATTCTGCTTTTTGGTATTTGTCATTGTTTGTGAATCTTATGATACAATTATATAATTTTTGCCAACTTCTATAATCAATAATGTATTGCAACAAACATGTTACCGAGAAAAAAGATTGAATGAAAAAGAAAACTTTGAAGATACCAAAATACCTTTCCTCAAAAGCATGTACTAACTCTATCCGTCAGATTTACCCCGAGAGAACAATATGGGCTTAATCTTTGGTGGAGAACTAAACTCAAGACTAAACTCAAGGCTAAATCATTTGTTTTTAAATGTTTACGGAACTTTGTGCGCCAAACAGAAAAACGAAGAACTTTATTGGGAGTTCAAGGAGTTGCAATGACGAGAACTAGAGGCGATGCTGCAGAAAAAGGTTTTAATAGGAAGAATAATGTCTCAAACAGATGAAACTCTTAAGTTTGTACCCATCTAAACCCTTAACTATCCTCTGCATTTGGCTCCAAATGAAATAGTGGAAGATTAGATAAAGGGGGTGTTATTGGTTCTATGATTTTAATGGATTTGGATTTTCAAATCAAATCATATGCTATTGGATCTATGATTTTAAAATCCATATTGAAATCTTGTGTTATTGGTTCTATGATTTTGAAATTCAAATTAAAATCAAGTGTTATTCAATAATTATGATTTGTTTATGGAATTGATTTTGAGTTGGATTTGAGTGGATTTATAAGTGTTTTGAAGAAAAAAATACAAAGGCTCAAATATTGAGTTTCAAGCATATATTTTGAAAATTTTGTTTTGTTAACCACTACGAAAAAATGTGTACCAATCAAGAACTAATAACACATGTCTCGACTTCACTTTTCATATATCACAGATTCACTTGTAACCTTTATCATAATATTTTTTTGTAACAAAAAGAGAAACAAAATTATTAATTATAAATTAATTATGTAAAATCCAATAATAGTAGTGTGACAAAAAATCTAATAATAATAAATTCTAACTATAAAAATAAAATGTGTTATTCATTGACGTTACGTTTAATCCAACTATAACGCTCATCAGTAGACATGCTAATGAATACATCTTTTATACCTAATTGATATATCACTTTGACGGCATCGTAACGAACATGCTCGTCCAAGTTAGAAACTTTTTTTTTTAAGTCTGCACCTCTTTTTTCGTATAAGATACAAACAAAGATTGTACTTGCATGTGTTGGTTTACACAACTTTCTACGGAAATTTTGCCGAATGAATTGTTTTCTCGAAGAAACAAATTCTTATGAGGAAGAAGAATGAGGAGGAAACAAAGATCTTGAAGAAGTTAATAACGATGATGATGATATTTTTGCAACTCAAGATCAACAAAGAGAGCACGCTAACCAGTTGAAGGCAACCATTGCAGCTGATATGTAGAGAGATTTTATACGATGATAGACGGAAAAAACTGAAATGTTATTTATCTTTATATTTATTTCATATTTTGTATCAAGGTTAATAGTTATTTGTTTAAGTTTGAAATCCATTTTCAAAACCCACCAGTTTGATTTTGAAATACATTTTTTAGACTATGAAATCCACTAGTCTAATTTTGAAATCTTTGGATTTATGAAGAAAAATCAAAATCCACTGAAATTTTCAAATCCATTAAAATCATAGAACTAATACCCCACTAAAATTTCTCCGGTAACAAAATAATACCTGAATTAATATAAACTTATTGTACAACTTTCAAGTTTCTTTGAATTTCTTAATAATTAGTAGACCATGCATGTTCTATTACAATATTTTTTTCTTTAAAAAAATTGGTATAAATTCAAGACTATTTTCACAATTCTCCCACATAAGCAAAGTAGAATTGTACTTCTGACCAAAAAAAAAGAGAGACCGGTGATACTTCTTGAATTCATAGAACATTTGAAGAGAAATAATCAGAAATGAAATCAACTACAGCTTCGTTAAGTCATGCTCAAACCAAGTGATTTTAAACAACAAATATCTTTCTGAATGAGTAGATGGGATACAAAGGAAAATATTTTAGGCCTACAAAGCACCAGTGACTGCAGAAGCTATCAAGTGTTTTCCTTTCCACTTGCCAGTCTCAAGTCACACTTGAAGATCACTGGAGATAAATTAAAGAAGAAGACATTTCAGGTTTGTAGGTGTTATTCATCTTGACAAAATTGAAAATTCACGCACTGTTATTCAATTTTCTTTGGGCTATTTCCCCTCAAAATAGAAAAAATGAAGAATCCATGACTACACATTAACGAGAACTCAACTCTATAATCATATGATCAATCACCTGGTTCTAGACGAGGCTTTAGGCTTTAGGCATTAGTAAATCTCATCATCAGATATCTCCGGTGTTAAGAATTTCATCGTATCTTTGCTAATCTTCTCATGGTTTACTCTTGGTTTCACCCTATCAAGAAGAGGTTCCAGAGGAATAATGTTGTCTCCACGATAACTCCATCTATTAAACCATACTCAACCGCTTCAATTGGAGACATGTACCGGTCTATGGATATCTTTCAAGACCGGCTCAAATGATCAGCTGGTACACCCAGCTATAACACTGGTGACATTGTTTTTGTTATGCATAACTTCTTTAGCTTGGATTACAACATCTATATCTTGACCACTCGCACCTCCAAGATGTGGATGAATCATTATTCTCATGTTGGGCAGAGCAAAGCGCTTGTCTTAAGTTCCCGCACCAAGAATTATCAAAGCTGTTGATGCAGAAATACCAAGACCAAATGTCAAAATATCAGCTCTCACAAGTTGAACCACATTGTATATAGCCATGGTTGCACTTACCAGATAAAGAAAAGAAACATAAGTAACAATCATCTGGAACGGAGTTAAACCTACTCAAACATCATATATACAAGTCAACAAGATTACTGATATCACTCTCTGAAGTCCACAGAGAAGATATGGCATTTCAGAACTGGAATAGTATGAAAAAGCTATAGACTCGTTGTAACACGTTAAACTACTCGATACCAAGTTAACTTTCTATTAAGAATCAAATTACAACAGTGATCGGTTTTACACACAGCGTCACAACTTGTCACCTATGATCCTTCTCAAAGAACAAGCTCTTGAGACGGTTTCTAATTTCTCTCAACTCTCTTGTGTTCACATATCAAGCAAAACCTAAACACTCACGTTTCTTAGAATATTTTCTACTGAACCTAACATAGAACGACATTTTCTCCTTTTATTCTTCTTTGATACAAAGATCTTCTGGTTTTCCTTTTCTGTTTAATGAATATCTTCCAAATCATATATTGACGTGATCAGAAAGATATTGCATTCCATCGTCATCTTCAGTGCCACGTCATCTAAGTTGTGCCAACTCAGCCGACGTTCTGGTCCATTGTTCCAATAAGTACAAACATGCCACAACTCCTTTTCAATCTCCCCCTTTTTGATTGCTTTTGTCAATCCAAGCTTTCCTATGTTCAAAAACAATTCCAGAGACTACACTCCCAGTGTATGTCAAATAATCACACGTAGATATTCCAAAAGAGACACACATTATCCAACAAGATCCAAAAGTTTTTCTTCTCCACATAAGCATCTCAATAAAAAGCACATACATAGTACCAACTTCAAATGACTCAAAACAAAAGAGTTCAATTTCAAAATCAGAGAGTGAGATATCTAAACACAAGTAGGATTCACAGACCAAAAGATTGTCATCCTACACTTAAATGCTCCCCCTAAATCCTATGCATCATCCTCTTCATCTTCAGCATTAGACTCAGATTTTGAAGATACATAGTCATCTCCATCGTCGTCTGTTGCATCAGATGTAGAGTCTTCAACATGAACAAGATCAGTCCTAACCTCTAGATAATTTCCCCTTGCTTGGTTGGCATAAAGCAGTCAAAAACCAATCATAATCAAGACTCACAAATGTGTACAAGTGATATGATCCTAGGAATAGACTCTGATTTGAAGGCTGAAAACTTGTTGAGAAGATGATGATATGGCCGATGGTTTTTGATGAATAAATAGAGAAGGTAATGATCCTTGATGAGTGATGGTTTTGGCGTGATAAATGGCTGAGGAAG
>OVAN01000227.1:0-72727 GCA_900406275.1 Anastatica hierochuntica | reverse complement strand
ATTTTCCTCGCAAATTTCTCTCGCAAATTGCGTGTTTTCTTGTAGTGTATTTACTAAGTTAATACTCCGGTAAATTATTTCCGGATCCACAAGAACGGGTTAATTTTCCATATTTATAAGTAAAAGTTGTTAATTGTAAAATTAAAAAAGAATATTTTAAAAATATTCTTTTTTTTTTTGAGAGGAGCAAGTGGGCCAGTGGTTGCACCACCTCTGCATCCATCTCACCTAAACAGGGTTCGAACCCTGCACCTGCCTCTTGTGAGATGAACTATTTGCCACTAGGCTACGATGACAAAAAAAAAGAATATTCCTTTTTAGAGAAAGAAATAGGGAGATTCAATGGAGAGAACAACACCTCTATTATAGATAAAAAATAGAGGAATACATTGGAGATGGTATGAGGTCTCATTATCACTGGAGATTTAATTCGTTATTGTTTATTTTTATTTTTAGCTAACTCCATAAATAGATAACTAAATTAAGATGGAAAAAGTATTCCACCCAAAATAATCATATATATATTGCATACTTTTGCTATTATCTTTCAGAAAATCAACTATGATTTGAACAAAAATGAATCATTTCCAAGTTTTTTTTGTTGGTCATTGTTCTATATATTGGGCTGAACGAAGCTTCCAAAGAAAATCGAGTTGAAATCCATAACCAACTCACTCATGATAGGGATCTCGAATATCATTGTCGTCAAGCCCATGTCAAATACAACAATTTCGTCGGTCATATAAAATTTCAAGCTAGTTACAACCTTACTTTCGAGGATGATTATCTCATTAGGACAAAATGGAATTGTATGCTTAAGCAAGGACCTAATATGATGTATTATTTTGATCTTCGAGTATACAGAGCAGCTGCTTTAAGGCGAAGTGGTCAACTACGCATATGGACTGCCAAAGTTGATGGAATTTACTTCACAAGAAATTACGCAAAACCGTCTGTGTTTGTGCTTAAATGGAATAAAGTAACTAAATAGAGTTTATGTAAATTAATTTTTTGTGTCTTTGGATTCGAGTATCATTGATTTTTATTTATATGTTCATTGCTCTATTGGATTTGAATATCTTTGACATATATTTTTACAAACGCACGTGTTTTCGACAATGCGTAGTGTGAATAAAAACATAACTATATAATATCAATCTAATGAATATATAATATTATGTGAAAAATGTAAACACATATATAAAAATCCAATAGCACACCAAATATATTTTTTAACCTAATCAATTAAAATAAAGTCCTACTTTTTATCAACTTTCAAAAGTTGTCATTTAAGTTTAGACCTATTAACAACTCATTGGAAACAATTATAACATTCATTATTATCTGGTTAACAATACATTATAACATCATAACAACCAAATTGTAATTAAAAAACTAAATCTAGAACAAACTATATTATCTTCCTAGAGTTTAAAAAACTCTAACAATATTAACTAGAACAACCAAATCATTTTCCAACATCATGCTAACAAAAACGATATTATATATAGGTTAAAAACGATATACTATATAAGTTACAAAATTGTTTCAATTATTAATTAAAATCGCACTTTCAATTAAACGACTCAATATGTATTTACTATTATAGATAAAATCGTACTTTCCATTTAACATGAATATACATTTCAATTAATATATAACATTCATATTATTAATAAATTTATAATTAATACAAAATAATAATACACGTAAAATAGTCTCATGCGTTTATTACACACTAAACGAATCACGTAAAAATATAACAATTACAAAATTTTAAAGAAACTATTTTTAAAACAATCTTACAAGTATCGACCGCGTAAAGTACGGGTTAAAACCTAGTTAATCTTAACTATAAATACCAAAACGATTGATAAGATATTCATTGTTTTATATTTATTGTTATATATTATGAGGAAAAAATTAATGTTAAAATTTTAATGTTCTACTAAGTTTTGAAAAGTTTAAGTTTTTATGATGTATCAACTTTTTATAACACACAAATTTTAGGTGTTAATAATTTAATATATGGAGAGACTTTAGGTTGTTATATTATTGATTTAAATCATATTTACATTGTTGCATACACAGACTTGTTGGCATTTGAACAGTAGAAACCTTAATGGATTTGACAGTTTTTGCAGCATTTTTACACTTAATCGTGTTCTTATGATTATGTAATTCTAAAAATGTTGAAAATCTCTTTTGTTTTGGAATGCCACCAGAGAACCATACTATATCTATTTATTTTGTTTGATGATTCAATAATCAGTACACACAAAAAAAATTATTATTTATTTTACCCAAAAAAAAGTATTATTAACAGATCAAAGAGGTTGTGAATTAGTCATGGCTATGTTTTGAACATTGAGAAGTGGTGGAACTGCTTCTTTTTTTTTTCAACATAAAAGTGGTGGAACTGCTTTGTGAATCTGGATTTGTGTGGTCGATTTATATTACATTCTCATGTACTTTTACACGGTTTACAATTTACGTACGTTACATTCAAATCAAAACTTTATGTTAACGACCACGGCACGTACTGCCCATCTCCTTCATACAATAAGGGATTCATCGTCCAAATAAAATCTGACGTTATCGTACAAACCAATTATTGAAACTCGACATGAAGTTGGGATAGACATTGACGAGAACCTAACAACGTCCAAGAACTCTAAGACTAAATTAGATTTCTAGTTTTAATTAATCCAGACTAATCTTTAGACTAATCTTTAGAAAGAGATCTACGAGTAAGTTATTTTTCGAATTTGCAAATAGATCGAAAAGCAAGAGTTTATGTTCGTGTCTATAGACAAAATGCTCAGGAAAGAGCCGTCCTTTACCACTTGGTCACGTTGATCTGGACAATTAGCCTCTATTTTGTAAAGTAAATATTTGGCTTTTGATTTTGAGTATGAGTAGTGAAACCAACTCTATATAGAGCAGATGATACAATACATGAGATGTAAATCTAAAATATCAGTTAGTGTTTTTCTGTTTGTGGTATTTTAGTCGCACGCAAGGCCGACTCTGAGCACAAGCGTGACAAGCATAGGTTTGCGGTCCATTTTTTTAGAGGAAAAAAGTTTAATATTAAAAGCAGCTCTTTTTTAGAAAGATTTTTAAAACGTACGTAAAATCGGTCCTTATTTTCTTTGCGGATTGCGGCCTTCAAAATTTCAGGGTCGGCTCTGGTCATATTTACATTGTTACATATAGGGGTTATTGGCATTTGAACGGTAGAAACCTTAATAGATTTTACAGTTTTTTTCAGCATTTTTACACTCGATCGTGTTCTCGTGATTATGTAATTCTAAAAATGTTGAAAATCTCTTTTTTTGGTTCTATACGTAAAAAATGAACATTCTTCCAATTTGTCACTACGTTAGTATTAAGGCATCCACCATGGGTGTCTCCCATAGAGAGTCCTTTCATTGTGGATGATCTTATGACTCTCAGCATAACTAAAGAACGTTCTTAGAGGCGACCATGAGACTAAGTTAAGCAAACATATGTTTTCGGTATTCACCGACAATTTTTTCTATCTCGATAGTAACTTTTATCAAATATGTAAATCTCATACGACATTCCCCAAACTTGGTTCCATGTTGGAGAAGTATCGGCTATCACCATTTTGACAATATTATTTTCTGTTATTAATCAAATGATTATGAATGAGTTGTTATTTTTAAAAATTATAAAAAAATCGTAAAATTATCATATAGTTAGAAACTATGAATAATTGAGAACATGATATTATTTTCTTACAAAAAGATTTTAGCCGCCAGTATAAATGAACTATTGAATAATCCGACGGTACAGAAAAAAAAAGAAGGGCTTAAAAAAACGAAACTGAAGAGAAGATGATGATTTGATTCTTTCTCTTTTGACGAAAGAGGACGACGAAATTGAATTCAAATCTCTTCTTTCTCTCGTGCGCAGATTTTTCCAGATCTCATCTTCGAAATTCTTCCCTCCCGAATCTGTATCCGAGAGAGAGAAGAGACGACGGCGGAGCTGAAACAAAATGATTACGATCCCGTACCTCACCGCCGTTTCTACGTATTTCAGCTATGGCTTGCTCTTCGCCTTCGGTCAGCTTCGTGATTACTCCCGCCGAATCTTCGATTGGTGGCGCACCAACAATCTCAAGGTTTGTGTATCCACATGATCTTCGAAGCATTTGCGTTGTGTTGTTGATGTCTGTGATCTTTATAACTTTTTTTTTCACTCGCCTGATTTCACTTTTCTCTATAGGGATATGCGCCGATCTGCTTAGCGCATGAAGATTTCTACATCAGGCGATTATATCATCGGATTCAGGTTCTTTTCCAAAATCGTTTCATATTAGTCATTGGTGTCTTTGAAAATGTAGTATTGCAAGCTGAAAGTGTTATATATGATGAAATCTTTGGGTTTTCTAGTAGAGGATTCTGTGTTCATAAGGCTTGGTGTTTGATTCTTAATGTCTTTTGCTTTCATATGTGTGTGAAGGACTGTTTTGGACGTCCCATATCGAGTGCACCTGATGCTTGGATTGATGTGGTCGAGAGGTACTCTAATGACAACAACAAAACGCTAAAGTGAGTCCGTCTTCTCGTGCTTCTCTATTGCGCATTTATAGTTTTGAATTAGGAGAATTATGGAACTCAATGTAATGGTTGAATATTTGGAGAATTTTGAGACCCGCTTATCACCTACACGAAGGATGTATGTTATCAGAATTAACTTTTCTGCTGTCAACTCCGTGCAGACGAACAACAAAGAGCAGAAGGTGCCTCAATTTGGGGTCTTACAACTATCTTGGATTTGGTTCTTATGATGAATACTGCACCCCTCGTGTTATTGAGTCAGTGAAGAAATTTTCAGCAAGTACATGCAGCTCTCGCGTTGATGCAGGTAGAGTTTCTTTGCGTATGAGGTCTCGGACAATTCTTATATTTGTTGTCTGACATCCGTTGTTGCTGCCATCAGGAACTACATCTGTGCATGCAGAACTTGAGGAATGTGTTGCTAAATATGTGGGACAGCCTGCTGCTGTTGTCTTTGGTATGGGCTACGCAACAAACTCGGCTATCATTCCTGTCTTGATTGGAAAAGTATGAATGCTCCTACACCTTGTGATGAACACTCATTTTACTCCCAAAACCTATGTTTTAGTAGTACCTTGGTTGCTGCCATGAATACAGGGAGGGTTGATAGTAAGTGATTCTTTGAACCATACTTCAATTGTCAATGGAGCTCGGGGTTCAGGAGCCACTATCCGCGTTTTTCAACACAACAGTAAGCACTTCTTATGCTTTACTTTACAGATTTTAACCAGTTTACAAGGTGGCGTACCTTTATAATCTCTTGTTAATTTTCAGCACCTGGTCATTTGGAAAGAGTATTGAAAGAACAAATAGCTGAGGGTCAGCCCAGAACACACAGGCCGTGGAAGAAAATTATTGTTGTCGTTGAGGGTATTTACAGTATGGAAGGGGAAATTTGTCATCTGCCCGAGATTGTCTCCATATGCAAGAAGTATAAGGTGAGGTAAAATGGTAAACTATTTTTTGACGTTAAACATTGATGATAGATTAAGTATATTGATCGACTGAATTATCAATTGCTAACATCCAAGTTTCCTAGGCTAATTTGGTTGTGTGATGTGTAACCTGACTATGCTAACTTCCCGTATATCCTTGCTTCAGGCATATGTTTACTTGGATGAAGCTCACAGCATTGGTGCAATTGGGAAAACAGGAAGGGGTGTTTGTGAACTCCTGGGAGTCGACACTGCTGATGTGGACATAATGATGGGAACTTTCACGAAATCTTTCGGGTCTTGTGGTGGCTACATTGCTGGATCGAAGGTTAGCAATTAAATCTGTGGACTGTGGTGCATTTTGTTTTGGTAAATAAAAGTTGGGACCTTTCAGACAACGTAGAAAGAGAAAAGATGGTTGTAACCTCCTTGTGTAATTTCTAAAGATCTCTTATGATAAAGCAAATGAACCTTGTCAAAGATGGGTAAAGAGCTGATACACTACAGCCCTTCTGTATCTACTTAACAGACCAGAGGTTGTTTAGACAAGTAGTACACTTCATCTCATAAATCAGCCAATGGCTCATATAGCATATTGTGTTTCACTTTATTGTAGGATCTCATACAATATTTGAAGCACCACTGCCCAGCTCACCTTTACGCAACATCAATTTCAACTCCTTCCGCACAACAAATCATATCAGCTATAAAAGTTATCCTTGGAGAAGACGGTTCAAACAGAGGTATCTCTATAATGTCTTTTGCTCTTTTCACACTATCTCTTTTTCTCCCTCGGCTTCCTCATTTCAAGTTATATTCTGAAATTCTTCTAAAAACCTGGGCAGGGGCACAAAAGTTAGCAAGAATAAGGGAAAACAGCAACTTTTTCAGGGCTGAGTTGCAGAAGATGGGGTTTGAGGTTCTTGGAGACAATGATTCTCCAGTCATGCCAATAATGCTTTACAATCCAGCAAAAATCCCAGCCTTCTCAAGGGAATGTTTGCGAGAAAACGTTAGTTTCTACTTATGCTTTTTCCAATATCATCCTTTGATTCAACACACGAGAGATTGATTCACCTTTATGTTTTCAATGGGCATTTGAAAACTGTGAACAGTTGGCAGTTGTGGTGGTCGGTTTCCCAGCTACACCTCTATTGCTAGCCAGGGCTCGTATTTGCATATCCGCATCTCACTCAAGAGAAGATCTTATTAAAGCCCTACAGGTAAAGAAATCTTGCAATTGCGTTCACTCGCTCTCTTCCATATCATTCGCTACGAAGAGCCCTTGTAGCAGTAATAGAAAACTCGAATCCTCGGGTTTCCAAACAGGTCTATAAAACTGATGAAAACCTTAACAAATTCGGATCATAGTGTAAATGATTCGAGTCTAATCCCAAAGACTCTAAAGCCTAAGAAAAGAAGCTGTGCTGATAATTCATCCGCAAGTAGATTTGTACGTTTTAATCCTCTCTGTGTTACGGCAGGTTATAAGCAAAGCAGGTGACCTTACCGGAATCAAATATTTCCCAGCAGCTCCAAAGAAGCAAGAAGAAGATAAAGACGGCATCAAGTTGGATTAAACGCGTAGATGCATCAGTTTCTTTACCAGAAGAGAGTTGGTTAGCAATTAGCTAGCGGTTTGATCAACGCATAAAGATCAATTCAAAACAAGTACATGTTCGAGTATCATTCAACAACTGCTTACTAATTTTGATTTGTCTTTCTTGAGTCTCCCTGGCGAATGGCAATACTTGTGATTGTTGTCTTTCTTCTTCTCACTTTGTTTCTTGTTCTTTTCGCCTCAGTCAGAGTTAATTGTATAGTGTCTCTCTTTTTCTCAGAACTACAAATGCTATAGAAAGACATTTCTGCTTTTCCCACATTTCTACAAATACTACAAATGAGTTTAAAAACTTCTTTCATCATCATCATCTTCATTTCCCACATCTACTAATACTACTATGCCTAATGCTACATTCAAAAGCAAGGATAAGAAACAATAGACAAAAAAAACTTAGATCAAGCAAAAAAAAAAAAAAGGCTTTCACAGTTTCAAAACATTGCAAGCTTACATTGCCATAGCCAACAAAAAAACAACAAAGAAAACTCCATCTTCTTAAACCGATCAAAATTCTCCACTCTCTCTTCTCTCATGAGAACTCTCTCCCAAGCTTCTGAATTGCACAGAACATCTTCCTCCTTGACCCTACAGCATTTATCCCCATATCTTTCAAATCTTCCAACGTCAACAATGGCAATACCTCTTCATCAACTTCATGTATCTCAAACATTGGCCAATATCTCCCTAACCCCAACTCTTGTAACCATATCTTCACTCCTTCTCTTCCTCCTCCTCCTCCTCCTCCGTCCATATTCGACGGTTCCGATAACTCAATCTCTCTATTCCCACTGCTGTTATTGCTCTCATACCTTCTTCTACCATAGAACCCACCACCATCTCTATCCAAAGACTCTTCTTTTATTGGACTCTCTGAATCTTCTCTACTGAAATCCCTAAACCCACCTTCCAATTCTTCCCCTCCACTAATTTTCTCATCCCCAATGTTCGATACCCAATTGGATCGGACTCGTTTCGCTGACCCGACCCGTTTCTTGACCCGCCAACTCCCAACCCCAAAAGAATCAACATTCCCTTCTCTCTCTTCCTCATCTAGGGTTCCCATATTCTCATACCCAGAACTCAAATTCGTTAAGGCTCGAGTCCTCGACGATTTGTTAATCTCCTTTTTGTTACCCGTTGATGTCCATTTCGATTTCCTCCCTTGTAAATCGTACGCCGTGAGATGATGATGGTACTGTTCGCCGCCGATTTCCCCTAATCGAACGCTTGGTCTCCTCAATCGTTTCGATCCTGCTGAAGTAGCCGCCATCGCTTCTGCTGAAGTTGACGCCGGAGGAAGAGGAGGAGGAGGAGCGCCGCCGTTTGGTTGCTGACCATCTCCTGGCTGCAATTCCGCCATTTCGCAAGTGGGTTTTCGTTTTCTTCTTCTTTCTTTCACTTTCTTTAGACTGAAACCGCCATAGTCATGTACATGTGAGTGTGTTTGTGTGAAGCTACTGGAGAAAACGAAAGGGCAAGACTTTGGTTAAAGCTATTTAGGTTTTTTATCTGAAGAGAAAATCAGAAAGTGGATGTGAGAGAGAGAATCGTCATCAGGAGGAGAATCGAGTAAGGGAGAAAAAGAGAGAAGAGAAGAAAAGAGATGTTCACTTCTTGACACGTGTGCGTTTTTTGCAGCTATTAATATTATTTTATGGAAAAGCCCCTTAACTTCTGTTAGTTCTAATTTTTACCCCATCGAAAATACTTGCAGATTTTAAAGATGTTTGATTTTTTATTTAATGCTGAATAAAAAAATGTTTAAAAGTCGTTTTTTTGTCACAGTTTAAAAGTCTTCTAAAAGCAAATCTTCACATGACAGTTCAAGTAATGATATCATATCATAATTTAATATAAAACTATGATTTTAGATATGGCTATTTTAAATTGGAGTTCAGTCAATAATTCATTTTAAAAAGTTATGAATTTGTATAACTTTTTTTTAAGTTCACAAATTCACAATGAAGCAAAATCTGAAATTTTGGGTGGGGCTGATCAAATAGATTTGTTCTGTCAAGAAAAGAAATTTACATATACAAATGGACAAAATTGAAAAAAAAACTAAAACTCCGGAGCAAACCTCAACTAAACGACACCGTTTCAACAAAGCTTTCATAAATCCATCTCCGCCGTTACGACGGAGCCGTCTCCAAAATTTTCTTCCGAACTCCAAGAAACCACCGTCGTTGTCCCCGTTCCGATCATCTCATATCTGTCTCCACCACAAACCCAATTGTGTGCTTGGTCTCCGTATAAAAGAAGACAACCGCATCGGTGATTCAAGTTCAGTTTCTAAGAACATTTGCAAAAAGTTCTCACCTTTTTCGATTTCGGGTTTAGTTCCGATGTACCTGAGAGAAGGATGTTCGTTGCTATTGAAAGTTCAAAAACCCCTTGTTCCATTTGTCCTCAACACAAATCTCAACGGAAAGTTTCTCCCTGAAACTCAAAACCCTACAGAGATCAAAGAGTCAGATGTCATGAAGAGGCTAAAACAAGAGTCCTGTGTGTCATCAGCTTTGAACTTTTTCAAATCCGTTGCGAATTCGAATCTGTTCAAGCACACGCCTTTGACATTCGAGGTTATGATTCGAAAGCTTGCAATGGATGGTCAGGTTGATAGTGTTCAGTATCTTTTGCAGCAAATGAAACTCAATGGGTTTCAATGTTCTGAAGATTTGTATATCAATGTTATTAGTGTTTATAGGCAAGTGGGTTTGGCTGTTAGAGCTGTGGAGATGTTTTATAGGATCAAAGAATTCGGTTGTGATCCTTCGGTGAAGATATACAATCATGTTTTGGATACTTTGCTCAGCGAGAATCGGATACAGATGATTTATACGGTTTATAGAGATATGAAGAGAGATGGTTTTGAGCCCAATGTGTTTACGTATAATATCCTTCTTAAGGCGTTGTGTAAGAATAATAAAGTTGATGGCGCTCGGAAGTTGTTGGTTGAGATGTCGAATAAAGGTTGTTGTCCTGATGCTGTGAGCTACACTACGGTGATTTCATCGATGTCTGAGCTCGGTTTGGTGAAGGAAGGTAGGGAACTCGCGGAAAGATTTGAACCTGTTGCGAGTGTTTATAACTCTTTGATTAATGGGTTATGCAAAGACGACGATTACAAAGGGGCTTTTGAATTGATGAGAGAAATGGTGGAGAAGGGGATATCTCCTAATGTTATCTCATATTCGACGCTTATCAATGCGCTTTGCAATTCTGGGAAAATCGAGCTCTCTTTCTCGCTTCTGGCTCAGATGTTGAAACGAGGGTGTGATCCAAATATCCATACGTTGAGTTCTCTGGTGAAAGGTTGTTTTGTAGGAGGTACGAGCGTTGATGCTTTAGACTTGTGGAGCTGGATGATCAGAGGATTTGAGTTGCAACCGAACATTGTAGCGTTTAATACTTTAATACAAGGACTTTGTTCCCATGGGAATATGGAAAAGGCACTCTCTGTTGTTTCACACATGGAAGAAAACGGATGCTCACCGAACATTAGAACCTATGGCTCACTTATAAATGGCTTCGCCAAAAGAGGTAGCCTCGAGAGTGCAGTTGATATATGGAATAAGATGCTAACCAATGGATGCTGCCCAAATGTCGTGGTGTACACAAGCATGGTGCAAGCTCTTTGTCGGCATTCCAAGTTCAAAGAAGCTGAATCTCTCATAGAAATTATGTTCAAAGAGAACTGTGCTCCTTCTGTGGCGACGTTTAACGTATTTATCAAAGGTTTATGCGATGCATGGAGGCTTGACTGGGCAGAGAAAGTGTTTAGACAAATGGAGCAACAATACAAATGTCCTCCCAACATTCTAACATACAACATGTTACTAGATGGGCTCGCAAAGGCAAACCGAATAAAAGAAGCGTATGGTCTCACTCGAGAGATCTCCACGAGAGGTGTGGAGTGGAGCTCGTCAACTTACAACACGCTTTTACACGGATTCTGCAATGCAGGCTTCCCCGGGATAGCTTTGCAGCTAGCAGGGAAAATGGTAACAGATGGTAAATCTCCGGATGAGATAACGAGGAATATGATAATATTAGCGTATTGCAAACAAGGGAAAGCCGAGAAGGCAGTCCAGATGTTGGATCAAGTTTCGGGTGGAAGAAGTAAGTGGAAGCCTGATGTAAGCTCATACACAAACGTGATTTGGGGTCTATGCGACTCGAATTGTAGAGACGATGCAGTGACTCTCCTTGAGAGGATGATAAGTGAAGGGATTGTTCCAAGTATTGCTACATGGAATGTTTTGGTTCGATGCTTTATTCTTGACGACATCTTGAGCCGATGAGATCAGTCTACAATATGGCAAATCAAGCTTGTTGTTGACGACCGATGTTGGTAATAACACAACTGTTGAATTCAGGAACTTCCCGTAAGGAAAAATACACTCTTTATAGCCAATCTCTCTCCGTTAACTAAAATAAAACATTAACACTATACTTGCAGATGATGAGAGCAAAAACATTCATGAAGAATTATAATAGACTCTCATAAGATTTTAGTTACAATATACATAATATCTTTTTACATAATGATAAATTTTCTATTCTAAGATATTAACATATTCCCTTAATATTTCCATATCTTGATCTTGGTCGATCTGATGATCTCCCAATAGATTCCTTGAAAGATGTTGGACAAGTTGTTAGTGTTAAACTTTAATTCTGTAAACCAAGAGGGTCACTCTGTGGGTTGCCGCTATGTTGAGTTTGTTTCCGCTAACGAGGCAAAGAAGGTGAGACCGCGAGACTACTTTTATAGTTAGAATTTTATAGTGAGACCGCGAGACTATCTTGATGTGGATGAGATAATTCCATACCCTCTCCGACCCAAGAAAATTGATTTTTCCATGTTATGGAGATTTTGGTTCTCTGACTTATTGTTAGAATTTTGATGCCATTACATCCAAGTTTAGTTAATGCTATTATTTTGTGGTTAAATTAGGTACAACCTTGCAGAGAAGCAATACATAAACTCGTAAATGTACATGGAGTTTAAGTTTAAGATGACACACTTTTTTGTTTTATTCGAGATCATTTTCGAAACTTTGACATCATTTTCGAAACTTTGAAGCTATGTACTCCCACCATTGATAACAATAGAAAGAGCAGAATGGACCGCTGACTTGATCTGATTCAATCTTGATTTTGTAAAGACAACGTCTATCGCATGCTTTGCAGATAGGTCGAGTTGAAGTATTAGCAAGGATATGGATTGTATCTGCCCGGAGTATACCACTTTCTCCAGGTTTCACATGCGGATCTCTTCCTCGTAAACAGTCGATATGGAGAGAGACTTCACATTCATTGCATCCATATAACCCATTCTTTGGATTTATATCTTCCTCACATATTTCACACCGACGATAAACCTCTTCAGCATTTGCATTTTCTTCGTAAAAGAAAGTGAGCAAATGGTCATCATGATCGTACCTCGCCTTCTTTGGAAGAGTGCTGCAACGAAAGCACACAAAAAAATCACAGTCGTGGCAACTCCAAGTTCGAAACTCATGTGATTTACAAATAGCGCATGTTGCCTTAGTTTTGTTTTCTCTTAGAAGCAACTGATGTGGATGAGAGTGATAATCAAACGGTTCACGCATGGAAGCACAAAGTGTGTCTACCACCATAGAAGAAACACACGTTTCCTGCTGACACACATATGTGAAACCACATGAGTACCGATCACAAATCCAACACTGGAACCAATTATTAGAAAAGAGTTTCGGTTTTAGAAACAATGGATGAGCATGTAGCATAAATTGTTTCTCACTGGGCATACATGCACACGATTCGTGCAATGCGAAATCACATTGCATGCATCGATACACATTACCATCGTGATCAACAACAGAAAGTGTGCACATTTGACAATGCTTCACTCCTCCTTGAATCGTTTTCTCAAGTCTCATTTGATGATCTGGATGACTCGAATGTCGTATAATCCCATCGCCTTCCGTTTCAAACATGATAATATTTTTGTATGGTTCGTCACGCTCACCTTCAAGCTCTTTTCCATCAAACAAATCATCTCGTAACGCACATTTAGTATGCACTGCGTAATCACATCCTTTCATACAAGCGTATTTCCCATAGTTTCCGTCAATCTTTTTATGACATACACCACAATTATTCCACTCCTTGTAAGGAATATTAGGAATAAAAGCAAGACGATGATTTACATCGTGACGAGATATTTTTATGACGGAAGGTAAGGCGATACAAATTTTATGGACAATGAAATCGCACAGTAGACACACATATAAGTAGTCTATTTGCTCCGTAATCCCACAAACATCGCAAACCAAGCTGGATTTTCTGGGAAAGTAATGGAGGATATGCTCATGCCTTTTGGGATGGTATATGTTATAAGGTGTTGGGTTTAGAACACAAGGAGGGTGGATTACAAAATCACAAATAAAGCAAGAGTAGAGTAGATTGCCATAGGATGCCCATAGTATACAATTAAAACAACATGTTTTATGCGAGGTTAAGGGACACCAAACAAGTTGGAGAAAATGTTTTGGATGATCAGAAGATTTGATGATGGGAGGAGACTCAACACATACTTTGTGGTAGTTCCCTTTGCAACTACCGCAAAAGTAATAGATTTTGTCTCGAATGGCTATAGAACAAGACAAGCAATCAGATACTTCACCTTCTTCTTCTTGTTTGCGACAAACCAAGGAGTGAAAATGGTTGGAGATTTCTTTCTTCGCATCAGAAACGTAATAGGAACCGTTGATTACATGATAAATATCCCCACCAATTGTTACCACCTTGCCACGGCCACTTTTATTCATTTCGTATCGTTCTCGCGGACATAAGAGACCACATGAAGGAGCATTGGGAAGAAGATCCATGAACTATATTTAAGGTTTAAAGGATTCTCTTCTTTTATTTGGTGAAAATGTAATAAGGTGTAGTTGTGATGAAAATTGGCTAAGATATGCTAATATATATATACTGGACATCTTACTTCTACCTATCTCACGTATAATGCAAGAATTCGATTCTTTTCTCAATGACCCACTTTGAAAGAAAAAGCAAATGTTGAGGTTTAGGGAAACAAAACATTCTCTATTCTTTTCTTCATGACTTTGTTTTTTTGGTTGCTGAATACATAAAATTGGTTTGATGATGTTATAACCTCAGTTTAAAGCAATCTCTAGCTTACAATAATATATGATTTAACCTATATTTACCAGAGAGAGAGAGTTGCCAAAAAAAAACATTGATTTTACACTACATTTACAAACTAGTTGGTATATTTTGACTGATATCCGTCAATTTTAGCAAGTTTTGAGCTGTTGTCAATGAAAAAAAAAGGCGTTTATAGTAACAAATCACTAAAAATAATTATATGAACCGAAAGTTTACATAGACTATAAGAAGTGCAATACCCATTAGGGTATTCGGTTGGTTTTTCCACTAGGTAGGTTTAGAAACCGTTCGTGTATTTTAAAAACTTTTATTCGATTCTTTCAGTTCGGTTCAGTTCCTAAATTTAGGATAACAGAACTATATTTCAATTCGGATTTGGTTCGGGTATTTACTTTAACTACCAAAAATATATTTAAATAATTGATTAAAATCAATGTTTTTAAACCCAACTTGGATAGTAAACGGGTTGCCTTTCGGATCACCGAGTCTCTGGATCGACCGCGGATCAATATATTATTGAATTTTTATAATTATGTTCTTTTGGAAATTTTGTACTTATACACACATATATACATAGAAGAGGAGATAACCAAGAAAAAATCCCGAGAAAAACTCTATCACCAACTCTCTCTTTCAAACTGATACACGGAATATCCGAATTCTTTTTGCAGCTTTATTAAAAAAAATTATCTTTTTTGGGTAATTAATTTTTTGAGTATGACTTTTTCTGGATTTTGGGTCTATTTCGGATCTTTTAAAAAATTCAAAAAGCAAATCAGAACTCAAAAATACCCAACTCCAACCGACTCGAAAATTTATCGGTTCATAAACGGGTCTTAGATAGGTGTACCCGAATTAGCCTAAGTCCAATGGAAACCTACCCGAACTGACGTAAAAAAAAAATCTGAATGTCCAGCTCCATCTTTAATTTAAAACAGCGCGTAGTTCCGGTTCTGAAGTTTAAAACGGCACATAAGTTTTTACACTATATAAACGCTGCGTAGTTAACAAAAAAAATGCTTGAAATTCGAAAACCCTTTAACGAGAGAAAGCAAACTCTCTCGCTCTCTATCAAACCACCTTCTTCGCCGTTTTCATCTTCTCCATGTCCGGTTCAACTAATTTATTGGGTGGCAATCTTATCTACTCTGAGAAATTCATGCCTTGGACTACTCGAAATCATAAATTTTGCTGATGAGGTGATTGATTTTTTTATAACTTTTTTTTGTTGCTCTTAGGTAAGCGAGAGCTAAGAGATGATCTAGAGACCAAACCGATTCTGAAGAGACATAAGGAAAATTCCGAGAAGAAGGTAATCTAATTGAATCCTCTTGCTCTCTACACTCTTGTTCTAATGTTTTTTTTTATGTACCAGGAGACAACTAAAGGGTTTGCAAGTAAAAAGACGCTCTATGTTAGCAATCTCTCTCGCCAGACTGGAATACTAGATATGTAAGTAGTAGCACTCCTCTTTCGTTTTTGCATCAAAGGTTTTTCCATTATCAATATTTTGTCCTCCTTTTTCACAGCATCGATTTCTTCAAAGATGTTGGACACGTTGTTCGTGTTCGACGAACTGTAGACCGCGAGGGTAGGCGTATGTTCACTGCCTTTGTTGAGTTTGCTTCGCTAGCCGAAGCAAATAAGGCACTGGAAATGAAGAATGGCGGATATTTGCTCGGTAACAGTATTACTCTTGTTGGCAGTTTGGCGTTGGAGAGTGCTTTATACCCTCCACCACCCAAGTAATCTGGTTTTTTCCATCTTATGGAGACTTGTTTCCGTAACTTATTGCTGGAATTTCGATGCCATTACACAAGATTAACGCTATTATATTTTTGATGTTATGCAGGTTTCTCATTGATCACAAGGTTTGGTAAGGGATCTAACTATTTGCTTTTTGACGTTTTTGCTATAGATGGAGAGATCTCACAAGGGGATTTTTGATATTCCCAGGAACGAAGACCAGCTTCTACGTGAAACCCTTCTGATAAAAGAAGAGGAGGCCGTGGAAGGACTAGATGAAACTCATGATTATGTTGAGGTACCTGTTCTTCTTGTCTTCAGAATATGCCAAGCAGGCTCAGAAGAAAAACACTTAGCATTTAGCAACAGAACTTTTGTCACTCAGTCAAAGGATAGATCTACTTTTTTTTATCGATATGCAGTTTAAATCCTTCTCTCCTTAAGAGTCATGCTAACACACTTGGCTGTTAAATTCAGGCAGTTGAAGTAAGAAAAAGAACGCTCCTTGTTGCTCATCTCTCTCCCCAAACTAAAGTTGAACATATGTAAGTAGCACCTTCATTTTCCACTAGCAAGTTTTTTCATGACTCATCTTTTTTATCCTCCATCTTTACAGCATCGACTTTTTCAAAGTCGTTGGAGAAGTTGTCAGCGTTCGACTTATTGTAAACCATGAGGGTAAGAATGTGGGCTATGGTTTTGTTGAGTTTGCTTATGCTTGCGAAGCAAATAAGGTGAGTGTAATTTTCTAGTAATGATGAATAAAAAGTACTAAAATGATTTGCACTAGTGTCTACTTATGATAAAATCTAACATACTGTAGGCTTTGGAAGAGAAGAATGGTGAATATTTGCACGATCATAAGATTTTTCTTGATGTGGCTAAGACGGCTCCATACCCTCTCCGGCCCAAGTAAGTTGATTTTCTATGTTATGGAGATTTGTTTCTCTAACTTATTGCTATAGTTTTGATTCCATTTCAAAAGACTAACACTTATTTTTTGTAACTAGTCACAACCTTGCGGAGAAGCTTTGGTAAGGGATTTAACTATTTGCCTTTTGGGTTTTGTTGTCAAGAGCACAATGAGTGAAGAAGTTTCTGGTGCACATGGAGAGATCATAACTGTTTTTCATATTCCAGGTACGAAGACTACCTTCTACGAGAAAGCCTTCTAAGAAAAGAAGATGAGACAGTGGAAGGACTTGATGAAACTCCCCATTCTGTTGAGGTACATACATGTTCTTATTATCTTCAAAATATGTAAGGATCAGAAGAAACGCTTAGCGGATAATAACACAAAGTCCTTTTCTCCTTAAAATCGCGCTAACACGGTTCGCTGTTAAATTCAGGCAGTTGCTCTAAGAAAAAGGACGCTCTATGTTTTCCATCTCTCTCGCAAAACGAAAATATCAGATATGTAAGTGGCCACATTTAATTTCCTCTTTCGCTCTTGGACCAAAGTTTTTCATGACTAGTATTTTATCCTCTGTTTTTTACAGCATCGATTTCTTCAAAGATGTTGGAGAAGTTGTTCATGTTCGACTTATGGTAAACAACCAGGGCAAGCATCTTGAACGTTGCTTTGTCGAGTTTGCTTCTGCTAACGAAGCAAAGAAGGTGAAAGTAGTTTATAGTAGTAGTAATGATGAAATGCATTAGGATTGATGATAAATTCTTTGAAAACGTAGGCGCTGGAAAAGAAGGATGGTGAATGTTTGCACGATCGCGAGGTTTTTCTTGGTATGGCTAAGACACGTCGATTCCCTACAGAGTACAAGTAAATTGATTGTTTCTATAACACCGGTTTTAACTTACTGCTAGAGTTTTGATTCACACTAACAGTAATATTTTTGTTGATTAAGGTATTGCATAGATCACAAGTTCCGGTAAGGGATTTTAACTTTTGAGTTCTGTTAGCAAGAGAGAGCACACGGAGAGGTAACAAGTGGTTTATTTTCATTCCAGGTACGAAGACTACCTTCGACGAGAAAACCTTCTGATAGAAGAAGATGAGACAGTGGAAGGACTTGATGAAACTCCCGATTTTGTTGCGGAAGTTGCCATAAGGAAAAAGACGCTCTTTATTGCCAATCTCTCTCCCCTAACTAAGTTAAAACATATAGTCGATTTCTTCAAAGATGTTGCACAAGTTGTTAGGGTTCAACTTTCTGTAAACGAGGAGGGTCACTCTTTGGGCTGTGGCTATGTTGAGTTTGCGTCTACTAACATAGCAAAGAAGGTGATGATGAAATGTATTTTGCTAGTCATTTGTGAAAAGTCGTGTATACTTAAATGATGACAAAATTATACAAGTGGAGTCATTTTGAAAGTAGGATTGTTGATTCAATAGGTTATTCTGTAGGTGCTGAAAAAGGAGGACAGAAGATTGTTGCAACGTCGTATTTATCTTGACGTGGTTGAGATAGCTCCATACCCTCTCCGACCCAAGTAAATTGATTTTCGATGTTATCGACATTTGTTTCTCTATCTATAGTTTTCGATGTCATTACAGAAGAATAATGCTATTGTTTTTTTGTGGTTGATTAGGTACAATGTTGCAGAGAAGCTTTGGTAAGGGATTTAACTATTTGCTTTTTCGAGTTTTGTACTCAATAATAGCAAGCTTTCGATATTCCAGGTATGAAGACTACCTTAGAGAAGAAGGCGATTTGATAGAAGAAGAGGATTTGAAGACCAAGAAATCGATGCGCTTATTTTGTGGTAAAAAGACAATCTTCAATGACGATTGACAGAAGAAGATGAAGTTCTTTGGTGTTTTTTTCTTTATGTTCTAGTTTGATTTTTGTCTTAGTGTACGGTAAAAAAATGCTTCTTCAATTAGTCATTGTGTTTGAATCTTTTGATGTTTCACTATATGAAAGTAGCTAATCTTTTCAAACGCAGTTGTTCAAACCGAATTTACATGATTTTTACCATGAAACTAGTTGATTCGTCCGTGGTGGGCACGAGCATGGTTTGTTTTAGGAAATTCAATTCAAATAATCGAGAAATTTTGTCTCTACGACCAATTATATCATCTTGACCGTGGCTTTGTTGAGTTTGCTTCTTCTAATGAAGCAAAGAAGGGTGAGAGTAGTTTATAGTAGTAATGATGAAATGTATTTTCCGTCATATTGAGATTTGTTTCTCTAATTTATTGCTATAGTTTTGATGTCATTACAGAAGTTTTAGTGCTATTATTTTTGTTAACTAGGTACAACGTTGTAGACATCATGATCTTAAACAATCATTTTAATGGTGTATGAGGCATTACAAAATTTTTGCTTAAACAATAAAGGCACAAATTTTTAATTGTGGGTAAGGCATTATAAAATTTTTGAAAATGTCGAACCAGCACTGCTTGCATAGAAGCTTTGGTATGGATCTAACTATTTGTCTTTTTGAGTTTTGTTATCAAGAGCATAATGGGTGAAGTTTTTGATATACATGGAGAGAACACAATGGTTTTATGCTATTCCAGATACTAAGACTACCTTCGACGAGGAAAAAAAGCATATATCTAACTAATTAAAAGGAACTCCTTAAAGCATTTGAGACTGTCCACATCACCATTTAGAAAAGCTCTATTTTTATGCCACATCAACACTTATTTTATGTGAAGTTTAAATGATATTATAGATATCCTATTATGATAAGGATTAAGTTATTTAGATACATATGATAAGATTTACATAAATTCTATTTCTAATTGAGATAGGTTTAACTCTTGTGTATATATATTATTACAAGTCATTCATTATAAACAATTCAATACAATATCTTATTCTATTCTTTTCCCATATCTTTCTATCAGAAAAAAAGAAAGAGCAACATCATAACAAAAGAAAGAGCAGTATGGACCGCCTATGTAATCTGATTCAATCTTTATTCTGTAAAGACAACGTCTTCGGCATTTTTTGCATTTAGGTCGAGTTGAACAAGCATTATTGGCAAGGATTTGGATCGGATCTCCTTGGTATGTGATGCCACTTACTCCAGGCTTCAAATATGGATCTCTTCCTCGTATACAGTCGATGTGGAGAGCGATTTCACATTCATTGCATCCATATAACCCTTTCTTTGGATTTATATCTTCCTCGCATATTTCACACCAATAAACCTCACCATCATTTACATTTTCTTTGTAAGAAAATGTGAGCAAATGCGCATCATGATGGTACCTCACCTTCTTTGGAAGAGTGGCGCACTCAAAACACAAAACAAAATCACATTCACCGCAGCTCAAAGGTTGTTGCTTCGTTGATTTACAGATGGAGCAGTCTTTCTTTGTGTCTTCACCACATCTTATAAACAACTGATGTTGATGAGAGTGATAATCAAACGGCTCACGTACGGAAGCACAAAGTGTGTCTAACGCCATACTACCACATGATGACCCCTCGGCCGGACACATATATGTGAAACCACATGAGTAACGAACACATTTCGTACACTGGAACCAAGCTTCATTAAACCAGGACGGTGGAGTAGTATCATATCGTTTTCGACTAAGTTTTGGTTTTATAAACAATGGATGAGCATGTAGCATAAATTGTTTCACACGGGGCATACATGCACACGATTCATGGAAGGTGAAATCACATTGCATGCATCGATAAACATTACCATCATGATCAACAATAGGAAGTATGCACATTTGACAAAGCTCGTTTTCATCGTACCTAGCTTGATTCTTTTTCTCAAGGCTCATTTGATGATCTGAATGACTCGAATGTCGTATAATCCCATCGCCTTCCATCTCAAACATGATAATATTTTCATATAGTTCTTCAGGCTCGTCTTCAAGCTCGTTTCCATCAGATACATCCTTCCGCAGTGCACATCTAGTATGCACTGCGTACGCACACCCCTTCATACAGGAGTATTTTCCATAGTTTCCGTTTATCTTTTCATGACAAACACCACAATTAGTCCATTCCTTGTAAGGAATATTAGGAGTAAAAGCAAGACGGTGATTAATATCGTGACGAGATACTTTTATGACGTAAGGTAAGTAGATACAACTTTTGTGGACAATATAATCGCATCGTAGACACACATATAAGTAGTCTATCTGCTTCTTCAACCCACAAACATCGCAAACCGAACTGGATTTTCTGGGAAAATAATGGAGGGTATGCTTATGCCTTTTCGGACAGTTTATAGTAGAGGGGGTTGGGTTTGGGGCACAAAGAGTGTGGATTACAAAATCACAAATAAAGCAGGAGTAAAACAGATCGCCAGAGGATAACTTACAAGAAAAACAATAGCTTTTATGACTATAATTGGGATAGTAAACAAGTTGGAGAATATGTTTTGGATGATCAGAGGATTCTAATACCGAAGGAGACTCAACACATACTTTGTGGTAGCCCCATTTGCAACTATAGCAGAAGTAAAAATTTTTCTCTAGAATCCTTTGAGAACAAGCCAGACAAGAAAGAACATTTTCAGCTAGAACATTTTCACCTAGGTCTTTGTCGCGAAAAAAAAGCAAGGAGTGAAGATGACCGGAGATTTCATTCTCAGCATCAGAAATGTAATAGGAACTGCTGATTACATGATGGATTTGCCCACCAATTGTTACCACCTTGCCATTTTTATTCATTTCATATCGTTCTCGTGGACATAAGAGACGAGATGAAGAAGGAGCATTAGGAACATTAGCCATGAAATATATTTAAGGCTTAAAGGATTCTCTTCTTTTATTTGGTGAAAATGTATAAGGTTTAGTTGTGATGAAAATTGGCTAAGATATGTTATTATATATACTGGCTAAACGATTTTGATTGACGTTGTCACGCGCAATTTTTATTTCAAACTTTCTCACGTAGTGCAAGAATAAGATTCTTGTGAGTGTGATAGTTCTTTTCTCAATGCCCTCCTTTGAAAGCAAAAGCAAAGGTTGAGATTCCGGGAAACAAATTTTACCTTTCTTATATCTCTAGACTTAGGTCAACATTATAGAAGAAAGGCCCACGCCAATGTTCGAGGCCGACCCCGACCCAGTTTTGAGGCCCATTATGACGACTTGTGACGAGAGAGAGATTCTCGACAAAAGTGAAGTCACTCTACGGGGCCGCTGAAGAATGGAGATGTCGCAGAAGGAGTAAGACCATAATTATCGCGGGTTCTTATCCGCGGTTTTTAGATTTTTTAAATTAAAAAAAATAAATAAAAAAACAATTTCGTAAGAGACGGGTGCTAAAGGACCTTCGGTAAGGACCGGTTCTTACCGGCGGTTCTTGTGTATTTTTTGTTTCTTTTTGTTTTTTTTTGTTTTGGGTTAGAATAATTTCATTTTCGGATCGGTTTCTGATCCGTTTTTTCGGATTTCTTTTCTGTTTTCCGGTATTTGGATCCGTTACATATTCATTTACGATTTTTGAAGTTTCAGATCCGTTTCAGATCTGTTTAAAGTATCCCGATCCGAACCCAAAATACCCGAAAATATCCGTTTCGGTTTCGTTTCGATTCCATTTCAGATCCGTTTTTTTTTTGTTTTTCAGTTTTTGGATCCGTTACATATTCATTTACGATTTTAGAAGTTTTGGATCCGTTTCAGATCTGTTTAAAATATTCCGATTTGAACACAAAATACCCGAAAATATCCGTTTCGGTTCCGTTTCGATTCCGTTTCAGATCTGTTTTTTTTTCCAGTTTTTGAATATGATACAGATCTTTTTTACGTTTTTTAAAGTTTCAGATCCGTTTCGAATCTGTTTTAAATAAAAAAAATATTTTATTTAAGAACCCCGTTTGGGGTTCTTAAATAAAATATTTTTTTTAATTGCTAAGAACCCCGTTTGGGGTTCTTGCAATAATTGACCAAAATTGCTAAGAACCACAAAGGGTTCTTATTCTAAAAAAAATTAATAAAAAATGGCTAAGAACCCCCAAAAGGGGTTCTTAGTATTGTATATGCTCTAAGGAGCACGCGAGCCAAACATACGGAGCAACAATCTAACCACGCAGCGGGAATCTCACCGACCCAAACCATGCCGAGGTGAACCCGAAGATCGAAAGCGACATCAAAGGAGAAGATCCAGAAGAGTAGTTGCGCTATAAATAGTGAAGATCACTTAGAGGGGTGTATTCAAACAATGATGAGTGATTTGTATCGAAATCTGAAATCTCATGTTATTGAAATGATGATTTTTATCAGTCTTTTGAAAAGTAGTGTATACTTATGATGACAAAATTTGTTTCTCTAATTTATAGCTATAGTTTTGATGTCATTACACAAGTTTGATGCGATTATTTGTAGTTTATTAGGTACAACCTTGCAAAGAAGCTTTGGTAAAGGGTCTAAACTATTTGCCTTTTTTTTTCGAGTTTTGTTATCAAGAGCATAATGGGTGAAGTTTTTGATATACATGGAGAGAACACGATGGTTTTTCTGATATTCCAGGTACGAAGACTACCTTCGACGAGAAAGCCTTCTGGTAAAAGAAGATGATTTGGAAACCAAATCCGAACAAAAGACTCAGATGGGCATATTTTGTGGTAAGAAGATTACCTTCTTTGACAACGACTGATAGGAACACAAAATGATAGTTTCCATAACTTTCATATGTGGAACATAATAGCTAGAGCCAAAATGTAGTGAACACCATTTTTATACTATTACAAGATACAAACCAAAATAAGAATAATAAAATTTTGGTCAGTTTTGTTTCCCTTTTATTTTGTTCTATCGTCTACGCGACGAATGGTCCTTGTAAATTTTATGAACTTCTAGCTGGAGCAAGCGCGGGAGCTGGAGAAGCACCACCAGTGGTTGGCCTAAGGAAATGAAAGAATTATACATAGGTGATTTGAGTATATGTATCTTTTTAAGTGCAGGTGATGAAGACTTACAATCCAGCTAAAACTTTGACAGCATCATAGATAACCCATTGTGCTCCAGTGAGTGTTCCTATCATGAAAATCCGAAGAGGAAGTCCACGGGTAAACATTCCCCATAAGCCTAGCTTCTTTATCGCCTGAAAGAATTAAAACCAAATTGGTATAAATACAGAACTTAAAAGTGATCTGGTGAAGTATGTATGGAGTTTTTCACTTACATCAGTAACCGTTGCTCCTTTAGAGTTATTGAGAAAAGAGACTAAGTTATCAGCAGGATGTGAGATGACGGCGCAGAATATTCCAGCAATGTATCCACCTGCAAAGCTAACTCCGAGTTGAACCGGCTTTGAACACTCTTCTTTTGGGGTAGGCATCACTTTCTTGTATATGAGCTCCACGGTGTTTTCAAAAGTCGCGAATTTCATCATCGTATCTGCAAAATTGTGTTTTTCCTCCTTACTGGAATCATAACCTTTTAATGTTTTTGTAACAACCCGTCTCGCGGACCCGTCGGCTGGCCTTGCAGAACATCGACTCTAACCCTTCACCTCTGACATACCAGCCAGCCAGGTAAGTTGTTGGTGGTATGGCGTTCCTTTTAACCCCTGTTAACCGAAGCGTCCGCGCTTGGTGTTGCTTGAACCATGACCTCACCCTTTAACAACTTGTCCTTTGGGAAAGTTTTTAAAGGGTGAGGTCATAAGTTCGAGTAACGCCAAGCGCGAATGCTTGGGTTAAAAAAAAACGTCATGTCGATGCTCTACAGAACCAGCTGGCGGATCCTGCAAGACGGGTTGTTACAGTTTTCTTGGGGATATGTGTTTACTTACATGGAATCTGACGTCCCCATAGAGGAACTTGTCCTTTGAATAACCCGGCAACACCCTCGGATCTGATGATTTTTGGTAAACCATCAGATAAACCGCGGGCGAAACCAGGCTGAGTTTGGACTCTAACTTTGACAGCTTCCATTGGACAAAGAGCAACATCAGCTACGATTTCCGCAGAAGCAGAGCCTGCGAGGTAAATGAGGGTTTTGTATTTGGCTGCGTACTCTGGTCCAACGATGTCCGAGTAGTATTTCTTGTTGAACTCATAGAGACCGTATTTAAAAGCTCCTTGAGCACTGTACCCTATTAGTGTTGGTGACCAGCCTCTAGTGAAACCCTTGAGCCCTTGTTCTTTGAGTGTTGTCTTGAAAGCAGAAGTTATGTTCTTGTACTTTGATGGATCTATCTGAAAAAAAATAGTTAAACATATTTAATTGTAAGTTATGTTTTGTTTTTTTGTTATTGTTTTCTATCAACTTGAGATCAGATTCTATCTTAAAGCACATCAAGATCACGCTTGAGATTGAAAAGTCTCTGATATCGTTGAAGAGTCGATGCCGTGTTGAACAAGAAATTCAGAAGTTGACAACAAATATAGTGATAAAGTAAAATGAGGGAAAACTTTAATAAATTTTGAATTATTCATATAGAAAAACCATAAACTTATAATCTCAGGTTATTAAATATAACTAACGATGTTTCATTATTGTTAATTATTCTTAAATTCAAGTTTATTTGGCTAAGTATTTTTTTTGATAATCCGAGGCTAAGAGCCCATGAACCTCTAATACCCGGCGGAATCAGACCACATAGATATTTGCTTTTGGCGATCCAACGCAACTCAAACCCGCGATATTCTATTTCTAATATAAAGGTTTTTACTACTGAACCAAAGACACGAGATTTACCTGCATATTGCATTTGAGGACATCGAGAGGCGTAACCGCCGTGTGAGTAACACCGCAGCTCAACACCCCGCCGACGGTGCACGCCGCGTAATACGCCGGAGAGAACATTTCGACTTTCTCCTTTGGCGCCGCGATTGAGAAATCACTTGAACCGTTCAATGAGACTGAAGAAGTCGACGGCCGCCGCATCATATTCGCGGTGGCTGACTCCGGAGACTGGAACAGACGACGATGATCGGAAGTGTAGAGAAAACTCGGGATCATCGATCCGCTTGAGTCACTGGTCTCCGACATTATTCGGAGAGAAACAGAGTCGTTAATTTGTTTTGGAAGGCAAGAAGTTTTTTTTTTGTTGGAATCTCATTATTTGAACGTTCCATTTATATAGGTGATGAATTGATATATTCACCCCTAACTATTTGCTTCTCTTTCTTTTTCTTTTGTTGCCGTTGACCGATGTTTGAAAAATCAAAAACAGTCAAATACAGATTTGTCACGACTCTTTGCGTGTCACCTAAGAATTTGCAATTTCATACTCACTGAATATTCGTTTGTATGATTAATATTATTTAAGTCAAATCAAACGAATACAGCTGAAAGAAAAGTTAATTGTTGGCAAGTGATTATGTGTCTTAAACAAAACCTCAAGAACATTTCTTCTTACTCAATTGCTTTTAAGTTTTTAAAATTGAACTAAGTAACAAGTGAAACCGTGTACACCAAACAAGTTCAAACTTGCAAGTCAAGAAATTTGGACGAAATTGATGGTAAAAGTAAAAAATCATTATCAACAACAGGAAAAAATTTATTCTCGGAAAAAACATGAAAGTAAAAGTAAAATTTGATGGTAAAAGTAAAATTAATTACGATTTTTTTTGTTGGAATAAAGTATTACATAACAAAAAAAAAGTTAACTTCTTTAACAAGAAAAAAAAAGAATGCGTCTAACGGACGCGTCTACACCGAGCTCAAAGAATGCACAATCAGCTGCTGATTCTCTAACTCGTCAGGTAGCCATTTCTCAAATTAATAACTTGACTACTACTTTCTCTCATTCATTTCCATTTGCCAAATCTACTTCAGCCTCTACATTAGCAGATTCATCATCTGCTCAAGTTTTCCCCAAAGTTATGGATGAAGTTCCATCGGCCATTATCATTAATGAAGGTATCACACTCTCAGGTAATGATCCTATAACCATGACCCCTCTTTCAACCGAGTCCAACCAAGAGATTGACGATATGGAGAGTGATTTCCGTGTTATCGAGCAAATGAATGTACTTGGTGATGAGATTGACAACTTTGGCAATCTTAGTGTGACAAGAGGGGGTAGGCTAATAAAGCCTACACAAAGATACCGAGAAACATAATGGATGACGGTTCGCAGAAAAGGGAAACGAGGTGGTAGGGGTCGCGATTCCTAATCCAAGAATTCAAGTGCCTTTCTGATTTTGGTCAATTTAAAAGCTCTAATTCTAAGTTGCTTAGTTTAAGAGCTTTTTCTTTTCTTACTTATGTATCCAACTTTATCCAACTATGTGGTCTAAAAACCACATCTTCTAACTCTATCTTTTAAATTGAATGCCTTTTAACAAAAAAAAACAAGAAAATAGTAAAATTAACCTAAAAACATCATAACATATAACAATTTTAAATTAGAAAAATACCAACAAAATTCTGCATTTTTCAAATCGAAGTAAAAAATGTTCCAACTACGAAATGAGTCATGTAAATCACTAACTTCCAGATATTGTCTATTTTCATCCTAAATTTTTATTGATTGAGCCATTTTAAATATGCATAATAACATTTTTTCCAATGCATGGATTTTTTTTCTTTTCCTTGCATGGATTTTCTATAAATGTATTGTTCTAATTAAATGATTAAAAAAGAAGATCATATACATTATATTCAATTATTCATTCTTAACTTGCCTTTGAATTTAAATTAAACGTATACACAATATTAAATATTAAAAATTATATACTAAACAACAAAAATATCCACCAGCACTTGACTGTTGGGTCCCACAGACGACGGTGGCCAGGTCATTTATTCTCCCGCGATGCTCGCATGTGTTGTTCTTCTCCTCCGTCGCGAACGATGTCGTTTCTTTATTTTTTTTATTTTTTATTTTTTCTGTTAAATTTCTTTAAACTTTCTATATCATTTCAACACTTTCCTTCCGTTTCCTTTTCGTTTTCCCGAGAAAAAATCCATTTTCTCTGGTTCACCTTCTTTTTGCTTCCCTCGATTTCATCCCAGCGAAGAAGTAGCTTCAACAACGAGACTGATGGATCGGAGGCGAGCGGGTAGTCCGGTGTATGGTCGCCAGTGGAGTGGATCATCTAACAGTACGGAGTCGAGTTCTCCGGCGATGTCTCCTGCTCACCGGAAGCAGCTCGGAGGTGCCGGAGGTTTATCCACCGTTAAGCGGACTCAGAACGTAGCTGCCAAAGCGGCGGCTCAGCGATTGGCTAAGGTCATGGCCTTACAGAATAAAGACAACGGAGACGAAGATGAGGAAGACGAGGATGAAGATCTAAGTCTCAGATTCGCATCTCCATCACTTAAACCTAGTCGCCATGCGGCTTCCTCTTTCTCTTCCACTGGAAGCAATAACAGCAACGGAAACACTCATCCGCCGGCTGTTTCCTTCGCTCCTCGCAATAGATCGCCGTCGCCTGCGGTGAATTTCGTATTCTAGCTTCTAGAATTAGCTCAGATTAGCTTGATTTGATTAGTTTTTGAGTTAGTGTTTCTCGGTGAATTGATTCTTTAGGGCTAATTAGGTCTCTTTTTATGCTTAAATTAGTTAGGCAGGAACTTCGCCGAGCAGGTGTCTTCAGTGCGCTCTGCTTCCGCCGGAAGGCCGTCGATATCGGCTAGATCCATCACTCCGACGCCTAATCTAATGCCGCCTAGCAGGGTGGCGGTGAAAGCTCCGAATTCGATACCTCCGCTTGATCCTCCTACTAGGAACAGAGATAAAAGGTGAAAACGTTGTTGCCTTTTTCATCTTGATGTTCTTAACAATTGTGTTTCGTATTATGTAATTCTCAAGTCGTTGTAGTCAAGCGAACATGTTGGCTTTAGTGGAATATCTCAAAACTAGTTGGTTAGTTTTTGGAGTTGGGATGTATTCTTGCTATAGAGATTCACGCTAAAGAGGAATTCAGTGGCCTCTTTGCTTAGAGAAATGGTGATTGACTGCTGGTTTTGGTTGTTCGTTTAGAATCTAAATCCAAAGATTTTTCATGTTTCTAGGTTTTTTACTGATCTACCATCAGTGAACTCAAAAGAAAAAGGTGATCAGCGGGAAGCTTCAGCTCTTCGTGATGAAGTATGTGATGATTTCTTTTTATGGGGATCTGGTTGATTCCTTGTATGCACATACTGGAAATTGTAGTCAAATCAGTATTTATTTACCAGAAAATTTGACTTGCGCCTGATTTAATTTTAACTGTAGCTGGATATGTTGCAAGAGGAGAATGAGATCGTACTAGAGAAGGTTCTATATCTGGCATCGAAACTTACTTTAAATAATGAAGCTGTTTCTCCTCCTCGCTGCATAACATTTACTCTTGACTACAGCTTCGCCGTGCGGAAGAAAAAAGAGCGGAAGCAGAAGCTAGGGCTAAGGAGCTCGAGAAACAGGTCTTCAAACCAGTTGTCTTGAGTAGTTCTTTTTTTATTGATGTGCTTCTTAAATTTCTATGCCAAAAGATTCTACACTCTTATCTTATTGATGGAGCCTCCTGCATTGTTGCTTCTTCTGCATTTTTAGATTTGCTTTAAGGAAAGAATGTAAATATGTACCATTCTGTTAGTTCATAACAGTCAAACTGGAGTTACCGAGCGTATTCAAATGATCTGAATTTATACTCTGACTTTGTTTATTTTGGTCAGAGAATGTATAGTCCGACTAATATCTAGTTTTAGCAGGGTTAGTGAAAATGCAGTTGGTGATGCAGACTATATTTAGATAAGAAAATAGACCTGTGGACTGATATTTTTCTTATGTGTCTAGCGCATGCAGATTTAATATGATTTGCTTGTTTATTTAATTTTGAATCACATGTATTTAAGTATTGGCGTTTGTACAAGGTTTCATTTGTTTTTATTTTATTTTCCCAAAAAGGTTGCCTCTCTTGGAGAAGGAGTGTCTCTGGAGGCAAAATTGTTAAGTAGGTGAGAGCTTATTCCTTTTTTTACTTCTCCTGGGTGTTCTTTTTCCCCAAGAAATAATGGGTGGTAGCTCTGGTCACTCATGTTGAAATGCGTCTTTCTATAGGAAGGAAGCAGCATTGCGTCAAAGAGAGGTTAGTGTAAATAGGAATATCGTACCTTGACTCTATTTCCCACACATATCAGTCTTAGATGTTTACTTTATGTTAAACATACAATTTTAAGCTGTGCATTCTACCTGTTACAGGCTACTCTAAATGCTGCTAAACAGAAAAAGAATGGGAAGGATGAGGAAATTGTTTCCCTACGTTCAGAACTTGAGGTAAGGTACACATATGTACTGGTATCTCTCTATTTGCATGATGAAACCATGTCTTATTTTTCCCTACTATGTTCAGAGCTTGAAAGACGAGGCTGCAACTGCTGCAGAACGGCTTCAAGAAGCAGAGTCTGAAGCGAAGTCTCTTCGCACAATGACTCAAAGGATGATTTTAACACAGGATGAAATGGTTTGTGAATGAAGCTTGGGTCTCATTATCTAGCAATCATTTAGAAGCTTCTGAATTTATAAATTATTGAATCATCTAGGAAGAAGTAGTCCTGAAGAGATGCTGGCTTGCCCGGTATTGGGGTTTGGCTGTGCAACACGGTATGTGATTCTTCCATTGCTAAACAAAAGAATTTAGATTCTGAACTAAAGAAATTGTTCAGGGCACATACTTGTAGTGTGGTAGTTTTACATCAAGTTCATAGATATTTGTTTCATATTGTCTCCTTCTGTAGGCATATGTGCGGATATAGCAACATCTAGGCATGAGCACTGGTCAGCGTTGGCTCCTCTTCCATTTGAGCTTGTCACCTCTGCGGCTCAGAAAGCCAAGGAGTTATCCCGGGATAAAGGCTAGTATAAATATCTGCTAAACTAAAATGCATAAGTTGTCTGTGCTTACTGCTGTTCGAAAAATCCTTTATTTAACGGCATATGGAATGGAGCAGGTGGGAGTGATCGGAGTAAGGCTGCTAGAGATTTGAGTGATCTAACTGGAGAAGGAAATATTGAAAGCATGCTCTCAGTTGAGATGGGTTTGAGAGAGCTAGCATCATTAAAGGTGTTCACTCTTGTTTCTGGGCTACTTATAAACGTTGTCACCTAGCATAGATCTCCGAGGACATCGTTTTCAAATCTTCTAGTCACTTTTGAAACTCAGGTTGAGGATGCTGTCATTCTTGCATTCGCCCAGCAGAGAAAACCGAGTTTGATTCGTCAAACTATTTCTGGTATGCATGTAACTGGGAGCTTTAACACCATGCTATTGCACAATGTTACATAAATGCTTTACTTGTTGTTGCTTCTTGTTGAAGCGATGGATGATGAGCATTCTGTTTTCGCTTTAGACCCTAAACACTTATAAACTCTTTATAAGAATGCTGCTATTATACTCCTGCTTGCTCTTGGCCTTGGCTGCTTATCACTTCCTGCATCTGCTAATAAAGGATTATGTATTTATTTTTGTTCTCTTAGTAATGACACATCCAGACTAATGTAGTTAAATGTATGGCATATCCTACATAACTAAAAGCAATGCTACGTCTTTTGTTTTCCTCTACCTTACAGATTCCAGAGGTCATGGAGAATCCAGATTTATAGATGCATATGGTAAGGGAAAAAGTCTCTCTAATCTTAAGGAAAGAAGCCTTTTTCTTTCTTCTCTTTGTTTACCACGCCAATATAGAGGTTCTAGTGCATAATTCATATAGTGGTAGCGTCTTCCCCGAGGGTGTTTTGTAAAGGCCTGCACCTAGTCTAGCCCACATCTGTTCGGTCTTTAACACACTGCATTAATTGTTGATTTGGTATAGAACGCGGTTTTGTTGAATAAAACTCTTGACTGGGTTAGAGATAGGAGGTTAGGAACTTTGATGATGCCTACCTAAAAGAATTGTCTGTTGGTTCAGAATTTTATCTCAGAATATCATCATATTTTTACTATGTTTTGTTACGTTGGTTCAAATGCAGAACTAGGTGAAGCAGAACAAGAAGATGTCGCCTTTAAGCAGGTACATCATATACATTTTCCTTCAGTTCCCTTTTGTCTTTGAACCGACATTACACACCCTATCCTCTATAAAAATGCCATATAAAACAAAAAGTAGCCACACCACATCTATCAGTTATAAGATGGTTTCACCGATACTAGTTGATTCCAAGAATGAATATGGGTCGGTCGGTATATTGATTTGTAGCTTTGCGTCGACATGTCCAAACAATGTAGATTTTTGCTTATGAGTGTCATTTAGAATATCAACTTTATTGGTACGAATTTACACATAATGTAGGCATGGCTGATGTACTTCTGGGGCAGAGCTAAGCTTCACGGTGTGGAAGAAGACATTGCGGACGAAAGAGTCCAGTTATGGATCAGCCGTAGCAACGGGAAATCACCAACTTCTCACGATTCCTTGGACGGTAAAATCATACTTGCCCGTTTCCATTTCCGGTTTCTTAGATTCATATTGATGATGATGAACTTAAACCAATATTGCTTCTCATCTTTCAGTGGAAAGAGGATTGATAGAGCTAAGGAAACTGGGAATAGAGCAACAACTATGGGAAGCTTCTCGAAGAGAAATCGATCACAATCTTCCATCTCCCGTTTCTTCTCCTTCGAATCACAATCTCGACGCTGCGGATTCTTAGTAATCAACAAAGTCCTCCTCTTTCTATATATAATTTGTTCCCCTCTTCCACTCTTCAGCATAAGAAATTTTTCACTGTATATTTTGCGTCCCTTCACCATGTAAGTTTCACGAAGAAAGAATCTTTGTGTGCCATTGTTTTTGTTGAACTGCGTAAGCATTCGTATTCTTAATTTTGATAAAACATAAAAGATTCAAATTAGGCCTGGGCGTTCGGTCTCGGTTCTCGGGTCTTTCGGTTCCTATAGTATTCCGGTTTGGTTCCGGTTCGGTTAAGTAACCGTTCGGATATTAATTTTTGGGTATTTTCGGATATTTTCGGGGACTTTCGGATATTTTCGAATATTTCCATGTATTTTTGGATATATTTCCGAGTATTTCAAATATTTTCGGATATTTTTAGATATTTTCGGTTATTTCGGTTACCCGTTCGATTCCGGTTTTTTCGGTTTTCAAAAATTGGAAATATTCTGTTATTTTTCAACTACGGTTAGTTCGGTTCTGCTTCGATTATTTTTCAGTTCTTTCGGTTCAATTCTTCGGTTCCGGTTATTTTGTCCAGACCTAATTCAAATCTATCCAAATCCTTTTATGTTTGGTAGAAAATTCTCTATTGCTCATGAGCAAATCAAATATCCAAAAAACAAACAAGGACTAAAACGCAAAAAATGATTCAAACAAGCCTCAATTCTCAAATAATACTGGGAAAGAAAAAAAAATCTCTAAGCACACTTGATTGCAATTCTTCTACAAGACTGGGATTGGATCTTCAAAGGCTTCTTCTTCAGCAACAAAACCACCACTTCCATTGTTTCCGTTGAGAACAACCACATTCCCTTCGGCATCAACATCAACAATCACAGAATCTCCTTCTTTTATGTCTCTCCCAAGCATCTTCTCCGCCATACTATCTTCCAACAGCCTCATTATCGCTCTTCTAAGCGGCCTTGCACCGTAGCTCGGGTCGAATCCTTCGTCCACTACTCTCTCTTTAAATCTCTCGGTCACTTGCAGCTCGATTTCTTTGTCCTTGAGCCTCACCACCACTTCTTTAAGCATTATATCAGCAATCTCCTTTACTTCAAGCTTCGTCAGCTGCCTGAAAACGATCATCTCATCTAGCCTGTTCAAGAACTCTGGTCTGAAATATTGTTTTAGTTCCTCTGTCACTAAGCTCTTGATTCTGTTGTAGCTGCTGTCCTTCTCGTCGTAGTCGAGGTCAAACCCAATTCTTCTACCGCCTTTTTCGATAACACTGCTTCCTACATTAGAAGTCATGATCAGAAGCGTGTTTTTGAAATCCACGGTTCTTCCTTTGCTATCGGTTAGTCTCCCGTCTTCTAGGATCTGAAGCATCATGTTGAAGACATCGGGATGTGCTTTTTCGATTTCGTCAAAGAGGACGAGTGTGTAGGGTCTGCGTCGAACGGCTTCAGTTAACTGACCTCCTTCTGTGTATCCTACATAACCAGGAGGTGAACCGATCAGCTTTGAAACTGTGTGTCGTTCCATGAACTCACTCATGTCTAGACGGATCATTGCTTCCTCTGAACCAAAGTAGTAAGCAGCCAAGGCCTTTGCAAGCTCTGACTTTCCTACACCAGTTGGACCAGAGAAGATGAAACTGGCTATGGGACGGTTCGGGTTCTTGAGTCCAACACGGGCACGGCGGATAGCCCGACTGATGGCTTTGACAGCTTCATCTTGGCCAATGACTCTTGTATGAAGGGTCTGCTCCATTTGCAAAAGACGGCTAGATTCATCAGAAGAGACTTTCTCAACCGGGATTCCTGTCCAGGTGGCGACAATGTGTTGGATGTCGGATTCTGTGACAGTAGGTCCTCCTTCCTCAGCTTCATTCTCGGCTTTGCTCACTTCTTTGCCTTTAGCTAAAACAGCAGCTATCTCTTTCCTGAGCTCTAATTCACGGTCGCGATGAGAACCAGCCTGTTATAGAAGAACTCAGGGAACTGTAAACACTAATCTTGGGTTTATGGACAGTAAGAAACACTCGACGACAATACCTTCTCGAAGTCTTGGCTTCGCACAAATTCATTCTTCTCCTTGGTGATCTGCCTGAGTTGCTTTTCAAGTTCCCTAGCTTCCTCAGGGACCTAAACAAACAAAGCTTTCACTCTCAATCAGCTCAAGCAAACACAAAAAGAATGAATTGTCTTTGGTAATGCAAGAAAAATGCAAACATGAACCTGAGCATGGCGTAGCCGAACCCGAGACCCAGCTTCATCAATCAAGTCAATCGCTTTGTCAGGAAGAAATCGATCACTGTTCATTCAAGAGAAGAAATTGGGTTGAGATAATGCTGCAACTTGTCTAAGTGGAAGACTGAAAATAAACAAATAGAAACCTGATATACTGATGCGACAATTGAGCAGCAGCGACCAAGGCATCATCCGTGTACCGAAGCTTGTGGTGGATCTCATATCGCTCACGCAGACCGTGCAATATCTGTATAGCTTCCTCTACAGTTGGTTCAGGTACCTTCACAGGCTGAAACCGTCTCTCCAATGCAGGATCTTTCTCAATGTGCTTTCTGTACTCATCCAGTGTTGTTGCACCAATACACTACAGCCATTAAAAAGAAAAGAACATCTCCTATATCTAAGTTTCTGATCGGCTATATTGTCTGAAATTTTGAAATCTTTAGACCGATAAATAGAATGAGAAACTTTACCTGCAATTCACCTCTTGCAAGAGCTGGCTTTAAGATGTTAGCAGCATCGATTGCACCTTCAGCAGCTCCTGCACCGATTAGTGTGTGCACTTCATCAATAAACAGAATAATCTCATCGCTTTCCCTGATTTCCTCCATAAGCTTCTTCAATCTTTCCTCAAATTCTCCACGATATTTCGTTCCAGCCACTAGAAGACCCATATCAAGGGTTATAACCTGACAAGAATAAATTGTAAAAGTATATACTTAGAACATATATATTTCTTTGTGAACTCTTCTCAGCATCTTAAATTCACTATAATAGATCCGCTAAGGAGAAGGTTTACCGTTTTTCCCTCTATTGTTTCAGGAACATCACCACTAGCAATTCGCTGTGCGAGTCCTTCAGCTATTGCTGTCTTACCGACTCCAGGTTCTCCAATAAGACAAGGGTTGTTCTTGGTTCTTCGAGCCAAAATCTGAATCACTCGTTCGATCTGTTGCTGCCTTCCCACAACCGGATCCAATTTACCCTAGAACAAAAAGTAAAAAGCGAAATTTTAGCAGAAACCTTCAAGCTTTAACATGACAATCTCTTCGAGATGAGTATGCATTTTTACCTCCTCCGCTAGTTTAGTTAAGTTAGTCCCGTACTCTTCTAGCGTTGGCATTTTGTTGTTTCCACTGCTTCCTCCACCAACGCTAGCCGTGACTTCATTGCTTTCCCCAACCATACGAATAACCTGAAAAATTTATATTCACAATGTTATCAACAGCGTTTTTACTATGACAAACCACGATTGTCAGAATCCAAAATTTGTGCAATTACCTGTGTCCGAATATTACTAGAATCAACACCCAAATTCTCCAAGACACGAGCTGCTACACCTTCCCCTTCACGAAGAAGACCAAGCAAAAGGTGCTCTGAACCAATGTAGTTATGCCCTAGAATTCAGAAAAAGTTCCCCGATTGGTAAGACACCTTTAGTTCCATTAGTCAAGAAAGCTTATGTACCACACAAGACAAAACATAAAGAGCTCCAAGACTACAATACATTAATAAATATCAACAGATCCTTACCGAGTTGCCGAGCTTCCTCTAGTGACAACTCCAGAACACGCTTTGCACGAGGTGTAAACGGAATCTCCGCTGCTACAAATCCGCTGCCTCTCCCAATAATCTTTTCCACTTCCACACGTGAATCTTTAAGATTGACCCCCATGGACTTAAGAACCTTTGCAGCTATCCCAGTCCCTTCCCCAATTAGTCCCAACAGTATTTGCTCAGTCCCAACAAAGTTATGACCAAGTCTCCTAGCTTCCTCTTGAGACAACATTATAACCTTAATTGCTTTCTCGGTAAACCGCTCAAACATGGCTTTCGTTACGCATCGGCTAGCTTTTCCTTTCCGTGATGAGATTGAAAGGTTAACTTTAGAAAAGAAATCTTGACTAGGCCTTGCCACAAGATCCAACGCATTGGAAGCTCTTAACCCACAGAAGCTCTGTAATCTCACAGATGCTTGAACACGATACATCATCTTCGCACACCTTCTTGATTTTCTGTAATCTTCAGACGAAGCATGCCTTCCAGAACCAAGTAAAGGACAAGCTGTAAAATTAGCTAAGGATCTAGCCATATCTCAGAGTTGGAAGCTGCATAAGAGTAATGAAAAATCATAAGTTCTAGCTCAAGACAAGAAAAAGGTAAAGTTTGTGTTTTTATTGTGAAGATGATAAGAAAACGCAAACAACATATATGCACCATTTCGATTCACCAAACTAAGAAGAGAACGAAGCTTAAGCTTTCTTTACTATCTCCAAAACATTCTTAAGAGTAAGTCTGTTCACTACAACGACAATTGAAAAAAACACAAACCCTAATCGAAAAGTTAGCCCTTTTCTTCCTCTTTTCAAACCCGTAACAAGCAAATGAAAGAGAACCCAGATTTAAAAAGCCCAAAAGATGAAACCCAGAGGAAAAACAAAGCAACATGGCTAGTAAAAAAACTCCGTCTCTCAAAGTTTACACAGCGAAAAACACAAAAACAGAGCAATGTCAGAGGAAGAGAAGGAGAAGGAGAGAGTGGAGCGAAGAAAAGGATTTTCACCGTTTGTATCTTTGGATGGAGAAAGTGCGAGAAAGTGAGAGAAAGAGACTCTTTTCTAATGGTCGGCCCGTCTGGGGAAAGAGATAGGAGGAGACGAAGAAGAAAAGAGACGACACAAAAAAAAAAAAAAGAAGAGATTTTCCTCTTTTTTTTTATATTCTCTCTCACGTTTCGCCGCCGTATGTAGACTGAAAAAACAAAAGCCCACCTAACGATGTTACATTATCAGCCGTTAGATTGTTTCAGAATTATATCTTCCGTCCGATTTAATTACCTTTTTCGCAAGTCAACCCCTTAGAGATTCTCTTGACCGTAAAAGATAAGGAGGCTACAAAAAGGGTTTTGTGTTGAGACCGGTTTACTCTAAACCGCCTCTCGGTTTCATTTATTTCATGTCTATGTGTGAATTAAGAAGGGTTTTGTGTCTGGGCTAGGCATTTCACCCGAACATGAAAACTTGAACCGAAGCTGATCCGAAAAACCTTAATCTAAATCCAAACTAACATGCAAAATTGTTCGATCGGTTTCCCTTCGTCAGTATTCTGAATATTGGATAAACCCAAATATGACCCGAATCCGAACAAACATCTAAAAAACCCGAAAAATCCAAACATAGCCCAAACTCGAAACTCAAAACCCCCAAAACACCAAAAAAAGTCCGAAGAAATTCGGAAAAAATGGGAAAAACCCCGGACAATAAAAGAGTATCCGGTGAACTCAAGTTTCAATAAGTTTACTAAACTCGACCGGGACCCGAGCGGGACCTAAACGCCCAGTCCTATGTGAGTGTTTACACATTTTCAGTTCAACTAATTTGGGAATGTCCAGAAAATCAAAATTCGATCTCTTTACACAAAAGTTTCTGGCATAGAAAACTGAGTTAGATTTTACTACCATCTTTTTCTAAGATGAATGCTAGTTTCACATTCACCTGCATATGTCAACTTAACCAACATCAGTTGTTTGAGACCAGAGTTATAATAGTTCAGAGATTTACATTAGAACCAAGGCATCCACCATATGTACATTTTCCCGAGATTCTCGAGTGAGACTGCTTCCGCAATCAATCTTCGAGCCTGGCCTTCTACTGGGAGGGGAACACCAACAACTACGCCCCGCAACCGCGCTTCAATGCTGCTTATGGCACGCTGTTATTGCCAAAAAAATCAAGTAGTTGTCTCGAGAAAATTAGAAAGACTATGTATGAATAGCATTGAGTGAGTGAAATTGCAAGAGAAGCCAAACCTGAGCATGTGGATTCTGAACTTCTACACCGCTTGATTTGTGTGACTTTGTCCACTCCACAAGCGGATCGTGGATGAAGGTCTCCAAGATGCTCATCAATGTCTCCCTATGTGTCCTCAACACTGTGAGAGTGATTTCGCATACCCTCGTAAAGATGCCCTCATATCCAGTGATGCCCAAACCATCAATCATGTTCTGTGGTTTCCGCAAACCAAAACATTCACAACGGTCAAAACCATAACAAAACAGAACACACACACAGAAATTATTTTGTAGTTTCTTACCTGCGTCAATCTGAATGGTACCAACTCAGGCTTCTCCAGTTGTAAGCCTTTGTCAAATAAGCAACTGAAGTCTACATGAACACAATCACCTGAAGTAGAATCGAAGAGTATATTTTCTCCATGACGGTCGCCAAGTCCAACAATGTGTCCAACCATGGACCAAACTGCTGTGGTGTGAGCATAAGCTACACGTGACCTAAACCAAGCAGCTGGTTCAGAAAACGTTGTCAAGAACCATTTATGGAAAACCGGAGGGAACATGGGGAGGATCTTGGTCTTGAGCATCTCAGACTCCTTTTTAGCAGCACACTGATCGTATATTCTTTTGATTTGAGGATTTGTTTTCTGCCTATCAAATTTGCCACAAGAAATGTATATATCTTGTAAAATATGGCGAAGTCCACGTGTATTAGGAACCCACTCCACCATACCACAGTCCTCAGTCAGAGGAACTACTGCGAAAGTTCGGATATACAGCTTCCTTCGCCTGCTTTCTGGATATTTGGATAGTAAGCGATTTATCATCGCAGTAAATTCCATCATCCGAGCATCTTTCCTGAGATCATCCTTGGGTTTGCAGAGGAATGGATACTCAACACCATCATTTCCAAGCAGAATTATCTACGCATAACAAAATCAAAGAGTATTTATGTTATAATACAAGGCATATAGAACGCCTTCAGTCCGTGGAAAATGGAGAATCATACCTTCTTTGGGCGCTGAAGGGATGAAAGTATCTCGGCTTCATCAGCAATACCAGAAATAGTTGGTAGATCAGACCCAGAAAAGACGCTGGCAGAGTGTCGTTCATTGTTGCTGATGTCGAAAGCTGATAGGCTAATGGTAAGAGATTGTTGAATCGGCATGATGATATCCAGCGGCATCATTCTTTTCAAGGCGCTGAATTCAGTCGCTATATTGATAATCTTGGATCTTGGTTGTCCGGCATGGAAACACAGTTTAATCAAATGATCAGTCAAACTAGCAAACTGAATGAACAGATTGTGGCCTCTGTCACTTTGGTTAAAAGCTTTTCGTGCGCCTTGTATGATTTCTGCAGCTGCTTCCCTCCTAGCGGGAACAGCAGATTTTGAAACAGCTGCCATAATCCAGAGCCCTTGCTGAGGGAATTGATGTAGAACAGAAGAAATGATGTTTTTAACCATTTGTACCGTTTCCCCATTCTGATGACAGATTCTAGAAACCAACTGAGGCAGCACAGTTAACCATTGATAGGTTGGAAGATCCTTTAAGCAGCCTCTCATTAAACTCATTATCTGTCAAAAGAACAAAACATATAAATATGAAATACAAGAAGTATTAAATAGCATACAGGTAGTAAAAAGAGTCCACAATCATACCTTCATATGAGTACTTTTCAGTTCCTTACTTTTTTCAGAACCACTCATTTGATACAGAGCACCAAAGTCAAACCATAGTGTTAACAACCTAGGAAGTGCTTGAAAGAGATTCTTGTGCCCACTGTGAAGTCCCTTGGCGTAGAAGTACATCCCCTTAAATAAGTAATCCCAACCTGCTGTCTCAGTGCTTGCATTCGACAAGACGGAAGCCTTTTTGCTGCCTGCAGAACTCAACCCAAAGCTCTCTTGTTGACACTTCCGTGTCTCAACATATAGTTCATCGTAATACTTAGCCAAGTGGAAATATCCCTTTTCCCAGGGCAGCAAGTCCTTGACTTGGGTGTAAAGATTTAAAACATCTTTCTTTTGTTTCTGCCCACTGGTATGGATCCATTTGGAATACAAAAGAAGTGTTTTCGCAACATCTTTTTTGTCATTGAACGATTGGGTGGTACGAACTGTTGGCTCTGGATTTGGGGGAGCAATTAAGCTATTGATAGAAGAAAGTACAGTGGAGTCAACAACACCCTCAGGCATATTCAGGAGAGACTGTTGCAGCTCTATTACGGCACTGTCTGAACGCCTAGTGATCCAAAGGAGTTTCGCCTTTTCCATGTGAACATTAGGTGCACCAGATGCCTGAGCTTCCAAAATTGCCCTGTGAGCAGTCTCATAGTGTCCGGCCAGACGGCAAAGCTTTGCATATTGAAGCCAACAGTTCCCAACTTGAGCACCAAGTCCAGAGGCACCAAAGACAAGTCTCCGGAATGCTAAGAGAGGTTCCCTTGTCCACAATGATGATTGAGTAAATCTGAGCCGGTTCTCCCAGTTATCTACTAGTTTTGAAAACGCCGGATCACTTGTACTAAATGATTTCTCCAGATAAGAATCTCCATTAAGAAGTGCTTGGAAGTCCTCTAGCTCCCTTAGCAAATGAAGTTTGACAACAAAAGGATAAGCTCGGGTATATGAGTCCATGCCTGCGGCAGCGAGAGGAGCAATGAGAGCTTGTTTGGAAATAGCTATTCTCTCAGCCACAGAGTACTGATCCTTCTTCATCATTGCTTGGAGAATCTTCGCGACATCTCTGTCGAAAGAGGCATTACTGTCTGAGCTACTGAAGAGTAAACCTTCTTCATCAGCTCCGCCAAGATACTCATCCATCAAGTCCCACTTTCCAAGTCTCCATGCAGCTTGTACACCCTGTGTGCACCACGTTTTCTTGTACTCAGGAACTCTGGAAATTAGGCCATCAACATGAGTGACCATTGTCTGATGGTGGCACATGTTAAGTAAGCAATTAAGAACATCCGAGTGTCTTTGAACTGATGTTGGTTCCATTTGAAGGGCTTGCTCACATGCAGTAAAAACTTCTGCCCAGTTACCAGCTTTCTTATTAATCAACAATTGGTCTTGCAAACTCAACGATTTGCTTAAACTTGCAAATCCCGAAAGGCCGTCAGGCTCGTCAAGATAGCTGTATATTTCCATCAGAGAAGAAACATCAGCATTTTCAAAGATGCCTGTTTTCTCAGCTGCGGGATTTAAGGAGCCTGACTTTTCACGTACATGGGATTCAAAGTACATCAACGACCTGGCATAAGCTTTACACCTGAAAGATGCCCTGGCAAGGGTCACCTTGGGAATAGCAAGCAAAAGCTCGAACACATATCTGCATTGTACAAGAAGTTGATCCTGTTCTGTTGTCAAAGTTGAAACCTGGTCTTTTGATTTGGGTGCTCCTTGCCTACTGCCTGATGACTGCAGAGACAAAGAGAGTGCTACTCCTTGCTTCACATCGTCAACCCATTGCCCAAGATTATCAAGAAGCGTAAAAACAGCTTGAACACAAACTTCACTCTGACCAACACCAAAGCTGTTTATTGTTGCCCCGCTATTTTCTGACGCAGCAGCATCAAGAACAGATAGGATCTCTTCTGAAATGCTAAGTCGTGCTGCCTCAGACCCATGGCAAAGAACATCCAAAACAAGATATGGTAAGAGATAAGTAGCTGTCTGCATATCGTGACGTACTATTCCTCGACAAGCAGCAAATATGCTTACACGAGATCCGGTTGCATGTGCTGTCAATTTCTTTATCCAGTAGGATAGCCATCTTCTGAACGACATAGAAGGGCGATAAATTGGTCCAGCTGATCCAGTGTCAGACACATTCGGAAGCTGAAACCTTGAAGTCAAACATGGAGCTATTAGTTCTTTAACGTAATTTGAGAACCGGTCCCACATCTTTTGCCCCCTTTCATTCACTTCATTGCTGCCTCCAGATCTTCTAGAACCAGATATATTGAGTTGCACACGTTCCTGTGAAGTAATGACAACAGCATTTCCAGCTAATGATGGCTCACAACCAGCAACCTTTAATAATTCTTGTATGGCAAGAGCAGCTGAGTCTTGTATGATTGTATCCTGTGCAGCTCTAAAAGCTCTTGCCAAGTGTTTGTGGATGAGCTCAAAGATAAGATCATCATCTGAGCATTGGATTTTAAAATGATTGCATGGTGCAACTCTCACTTTGGCGGGGTCAATAGCACCTATTGCTCCAAGACAATCTGCACAAACTAACTTCAACCTCTGACCCACTGTAGTTCGTGATTCTTCTGCACATCCCTGTAATAAAGACGTGATCAAAGAACTCAAGATCTCCATGTCTGAGATAAGTTCACCAGCAATCAGTGCAGCAACATCATCATTTCTTTGATACAGCAATTTGCTTAGCTCACATGCCACCATGTATCTAACATTAAGGTTCTCATGTCGCATACCATTTACAATATCCCGTAACTGATCCTTCAGACTCATTGATCCACGCGCTTCTTTAATAGCATTGTTCAATTCTGCTAAAGAAGGTATGCTAGGTAAGAGGGGAAACTCACATATGCACTGCTTAAGTATATCTCTGTTCTTCAAAACAAGATCTTCAAGAATTTTCACCACTTTATCTAGATATACATGGGGACCTTCCTTCTCTCTCTCTAAGAAGGGTATGAGTGCCGCAAAAACCTGAGAAATCACATACTTTATGCTGGATGGCGACACAGAAGCTAACTTTTGTGTAAAAAAATGCAAAACCAAGAGACCCTCACTCTGAAGTGTATCTTTGTCAATGGCATGCATAAGGAGAACCATAAGCTTTGGCACATATGTGCTGAGATAGTGGCCCATCATCTCAATTAGCAGCTTAATACGCTTCAATGCCTGTTTTTGAAGAAAAATATCATCTGCATGAAGCATTTTTCTGTCGATACTGTTAAGGAGTCCAACAAAATGGTTTTGTAAAAATCCCGGAAGATCATCTGCCTTTGTTAAAACTTTTGAGATCTTCTTTATTGCCTCTGGCAGTTTCTGTAACCTACAAAAACAAAATACTAGAATCAAACAGCATGACTGCAAAATCAAACAAGCACCAGCAAAATTTTCAAGCCAATTTGGTTGTCATGTAAACGTAAACGAGCACAAAACAGAACAGTAAACTTGCAGAGAGAGCACAGAAGAACATAGACCTCCTCCACGAATTTATAATTGAACTGAAGAATTCTAAAAAATTAAAGATTAATAAAACCTTCAGCTATTCCAACTACAAATTTCTGCTCAACAAGTCCAAAACAACGCAAATCGTGCAAAGACATACCGTCTATCTGTCTCAGGTGTATCGGCAATGTCCACAAAGCATACAAGCTCGTCTAAGAGTGCAGGTAATGCAGCAGCAAAAATTTCTTGATTGTCAGAACCAATCTGTGAATGATACAATTGCAAAACTGAGAGCAGATTCTTCTCTTCTTTTTGATTCAGAGCAAAAGCAAGGACTCTGGGCAGCCAATTTACTATCAGCGGTACTACATCTGTGCCTAATAACTTGGCCAGTTCGTTCAAGGTATTGGATGCCTTAGCATTTTCCTGCCAATATACCAAGAGCTTAGGAAGAACAACAGGGACCATTTTCCTCACAAGTTCTTCAGTTTCAACACCCAAAACAGCCTCCGCGAATTCTTTTACCACATTTGGACGGTTGATCAGCCTGACAGATAGATTATCAAACAACTCATTTTGAATATGAGCAGCTCTGGAAAGTAGCATCGCAAATCCCCCTTTCACATGGATGTAGCATGACCGATTTATTAACCTTGAAGCATTGATTCGGACAATCAAGTTTGGATGATCAAGCTGATCAATCAGCAGGAAAAGAGAAAGCAAGAAAAGCTCACTGGTAATATCAACAGCTACCATAACTTCAGCTGCCGCTTCCAATAGAGTCTGGATGACAAGAAGATCCTTAGCTGTTGCCAGAGAATGCTCGATCAAATTAAAAAAATTCCTTTCACAACTTTTCTCTGTGGCATCTTCATCAATAAACAAACAGCTCAGAATAGGACGATGTACAAAGACACCAATCTGAGCACAGAATGCTTCCCTTACATCTGCATTAACATGAAGTAAAAGATTTTGTAAGCATTCTATCCATTGAGACCTTGTTCTGACGAGAATATCCGGTGATGTGTGGCCAAGAATTCTCCGAATTACTTCTACACAAGCTATTTGTGTCTCTTCAGAAGACTCATCATAGAGAAGTTTAAAATATAAGGATTGAAGGTTAAAGTAATCACGAAGATCTATTTCCATTTTCACCATTTCTGGAGTTCTTGCAATTCTGAAATGATTCTCATCTTTGCTTTTTATAAATTTATCGCACTTTGAACATTGGAACCCTTGAAGTAGACAATTCAGAGTGTCATCTTTCTTTATATCCTCACGTAGGAATAAATGGCATCCAGTATGTTCTGAGCTGGTAGTACGTGATCCATAGAGGCACGACAAGAAGCCAAGAGACTGAGGAATGGTCTTCTTAACCAGCAAACTTTCTTCTTTCAACAATTGCCTATGAATGCAAGACAAAAGAACAGTTATGGTATGCCCAAAAGGAAATGTGAGCAAAAACAGTGATATGAACTTAGATACATTTTCTCTCATCAACTTACTCCAGCTTTTGGAACATCTGAGGAAGGTATTCAAGATCAGAGAAAAGAACTTTAAGGGGCATGGAGATAACAGCAACAGCTCGAACTTGTACAGAATCATCAGAAATGGCCATATTGAAAACATCACAACCACTCCCATCTCGAAATCCAATCTTTGCCCATATTCTCACAGCTAAGCACTTAGACTTCAATAGAGAACTAGGGTTCTTAAACAGCAGAAAGTGCGTCCAAGGAAACTTCAGCAATACTCGTATGGCATCCAAATCATTCTCTTCACTTGTATATTCACATTGTAAATCTAAATCTGATGAAAGTAGAATACATGAAGAGATATTGGATCCAAAACTGGAATAAGGCAAATGATTACGATGCAATATATGGCACGTAAAAAATGTTAAGGAAAGTTACCATGCAAGAGCAGCACATCATGAATTGCTTCCAAGTAAATAGAAATATCGAACATGATAGGATTTCCTTTCTCAACCTACATACAAATCTTTTAAAATAACTGAAACCGAGAACGCTAGTAAAAGAATGGGACAGGGGAATATCTCGTCACCTGCTCAGCTATCCAGGGAATCCATGCATACATCTGGTGAAACAATCTACAAATCATGCCAGTCCAGGGACATAAACAGAATGCACTGGTGAGCATGCTTAGTGCCACTATTGAAATTTCGGACCGTAACAAACTAGGTCCAACAGATGGAGGCTTTAAAGATTCTACAGTTGACATAAGCATCCCACGAAGACTGGCAGCATCTTTTCCATCAGTCTCATCGTAAAATTCAGGAGCAAAGTTAACCCCTCGTTGAATATCAGAACCAACCCTCTGGCGCTTCCTTTTGTAGGCACTTCCATCCTTGATAGGCCTTTTTTGTCCAATGTTAATACCCTCAGCAGGCCTATCACTTGCTCCTGATGTATGACTATCACATTTGGTTGCCTCAGCTCGAACACAATCAGGTCCAAGAACAAGAAGAACTGCTTTAAAACATTCTATCAGTGGTAGACAAGGATCTTGAAGATGAAGCAACCCTCGAAGGCAATGTAGCTTCCAGATACAAGGAGGGCAAGATTTCACAATCCGCACATACGCACTACACAGGGAAGCCTGCATACATAAATACACAATATGGTTTCCCAAAAATCTATTAAAAGTGCAGCAGCTAAAAGAAAAGGAAGAAATTGGTCAGAATTTCACTGGCGTGAAACATGTGTGGGAAAATCAAGATATACCTTAAGCTCCTCGCTCTTTGTTCTCTGTAGTGCATGAGGAAAGATCAACACTAAACTCTCTGCAGTTATTTTGACAGCAACGTCGGAACAGATAGAATATACAGTCGTAAGGCAACGTCCAATGGTAGAATCATAAATTGCATTCCTGTAACGAAAACCCAGAATTTAAAGTTCAAAGTAAAGGTAGCTCTATATTCTGAAATTTCAGAGGACAGATTCACTAAAAGGTGGAAAAATGAGTAACTAACAAAAAATATTTCCACGCAAAAATACACAGATTGTAAACAGAGAAGATCCAGAAAAACAAATTAATTCGCAGTCATGTCAGAATAAAACAAAATAGTTGTGCTTTAGCATGGAAGAAAACACACCTATACACAGGAAGTCCTTCTTCATCAGCACTTAGAAGAAGGATGACTGACTGTATCAAGCTCACGTGTGGGAGGATGTTGAAACTAAGGATTGATCCGACAAGAGATGCAAATTCAAAGCATGCCTTCCACAGAAAATTAGATGTCAGATTACTGCACCAAAAATTATTACATCTTCAAAGAAAACTAAATTCACCAGTGACACTACCAACCGATAAAATAACTAAATCACCAAGCTCATGAACAAATATTAACTCACCATTTGCAAATCTGCAGCACCACAGCATACTAAGGAACAGGCTGCCTTAACAAATGACGTATGGATGAGACCCTCGACATAAAGTGTCCCCTCAGTTAGACATTTACAGATAAGTTTAATGATACAAGTAGCAAAAGGTTGCCATCGTTCGGCTCCCAGTAAGTTTAACACAAGACCATCCCCATCTCTGGACTTATTTGTATCTGGCATATCACACAGATGAGAAGAATCACACCAAGTTCTAGAAAATGACATACAGAAACATCTAAACCCGGTGTGAGGTTCACACAGTTCCGTTTCGTTGGAATGAAGTGATGCAATAGGTTGAATATCTGGACAAATACAAAAAGCACGTTAGTCCAATATAAGTTGAAGAATTTTGGAACCATAGTACCTACTATTAACATTCACGGGTCAGCTTTTCCAGCAATTATCTCCAATTATGAAATTAGTCATTCTGACATTATTTCCACTTATGGAACAGAAATATCTGAAGTTCATATCTGTTAAAAACATTACAATCGCCTTAAAGTTGAACTGAAAGAGTTTATTCTAAAAATGAAATACTTGTGGTCCATATTAGTTCTCATCAGTTGGGAAAGGCCACGTTATTACGATAAACTGAGAAGAAACTTCTAAATCTTACTCTCACCTTTAATGGCCTCCAAAGCATCATGGAAGAACATCCGATACGCCTTCCTTGAGTTGGAGCGCAGCAACATTAAAAGGGACCCAACAGTTTCGAGTATTACTCCGTGCCCAGGACTGCAATTGGTTTACAAGAGAAAGCATTAGAGCGAAAATCTTGAAGAGTGACACCTATAACCTATTAACCATCAGTCTGGTTTGGATTTATGTACAACCAATAGGTCTTTCCCGAAAAGTTTTTACACAAGAAGAGTTATGTGCCTGTGTCATTCTACAACATAAAGGTACCAATAAGGATAGTAAAGTAACCCATAAACATCGAAATTTCAGTAGAAAAATGAAAGGCTGAGAAGCAATTTTACAGGTCAGAGAATCATAGATAGGTGCACACAAACGTAGAGACGATCAAGAGGGGAACTAAGCAAACACAACTTACACAAACTCCGGTTCTGCAAAGAAGGGCATAATACGACCAATGAGAGGGAAAATAGCAGCAGGGTCTCCATGATAGAAAACACCTGGAATATTCCTTGCTGTGTGACCAACAAGCTTCAGAACTGCTGTAACTTCTCTCCCATTGCCTGTCAAAGAAAATTAACACCCCACACATGACAAAGAAGCGTAAGTAATGCTCGAAAAACCGGAACTTAGGGGCATGAAAATCGATAATTTAGAGTCTAAATAAGCAATGGAATGCATCTCTCTCAAGCTATGAAGTTCATCGACATTGAAGAAACCAACATGAAATCGCAAAACATCCGAGGTTAACCTAAACTAGTTCCCCATAAATTTCAAAAGAAACAACTACGAAGGGAGCAGAAACAAGAGCTATACCGAGAGAAGGGACAACGTAGGTATTCAAAAGACTAGGGATGACAGCCCGAAATCGAATCTCGAGAGCATCGTCTTCTCCGGAAGAGTGACGGAGGATGTTAGCCGAAGCGGAGGAGGACGCGGCGACTCGTTCTCGGAGTTCGCGAACCAAGCTCGAGAGGTTATTGTCGTTCGACATTTTCACTCTATAGCAGAAGCTTACTCTTCCCCCACACCTTCCCTCCCAAATTTTTTAAACTCGAGAATCAACAAAACTCTACTGCGAGATCAATCATTCAGATGATGATGGTAGTGAGCGAGAAAGTGAAGAGTGTGCAAGAGAATTGAAAATTGAAAAGTTTTCTCAAATGTCCAAATCCAAATGTCGGTTTACAAAAAAAAACAGTTTAAGAGCATCTCCATCGGTAGTTCTTAGTCCAAAAATCCTTAACTATTTATGGATTAAGGATTTTTGGACTTTGGATTCCTTAAAATTCTTGGCTAAGGATCAATCCTTAACTATTTTCACGGCTCTACGACACGTGGCGATCCGTGATTGGTTATGAATTTTTTTTTTGTTTTTTTTTAATGATTTTTAGAGAGTCACATCTAACGAATTCAAAATTGACTCAGCCGAAACTGAATTACAGACAAGAAATTAAAACCAATAACCGAAAAATTCTATTAAACCGAAAAAATTAGTAAACCAATATAAACCGATTATTGTGACTTATCTCTTCCCTTCTCTGTGTGTGAGAGAAGCTAACTTCTCTCCGATGTTATCGTCCACTGGAAGCTCTCTCCTATGGCGGAACTATACCCTAACGCCTCCTCCTCCATCTCCGCCTCAGATTTGCTTCAAAGCTCGCCGATCTCCCTCCTCTTCCGGTTTAGAATCTAATCACAGAATCAAAATTTCTCCAATTTCTTGCACAGCTAAAATATCCTCCGATGTTGCCCTCGCGGAGAGCCAATCTTCACCCGATTTCAATCGTAAGCTTTCTCTGTTTCCTACTTTTTAGTAATCGTAATGATCTTATTATCAACGGCTTTTGTTTTGTATGTAGCTTGGTCGGAGTTTGCTCAGAATGTATCTGGTGAATGGGATGGTTTCGGAGCAGATTTTTCATCTGAAGGTAAACCAATTGAACTACCTGAATCAGTAGTTCCAGAAGCTTACAGAGAATGGGAAGTTAAGGTCTTCGATTGGCAAACGCAATGTCCTACTCTCGCTCTCTCCGAAGACGCACACAACTTCCTTTACAAGTCCATTAAACTCCTCCCAACCGTTGGATGCGAAGCCGATGCTGCCACTCGTCACAGCATCGACGAAAGGAGCATCGAGGCGGCATTAGCGTTTTCTTATTCCGTCACTGGCTCATATGTAGCTGTGTGGCCTTTAGGGAATAGCCAGTTAGAGTTGGAGCATTGTCTCGTCAATCCAAACGATAAAGAATCTCGTGTGAGGGTTTTCCTTGTTGTCCGTTTGGTAGATACCAAAATGTTGTTGTTGCAGAGTGTCAAAGTTTTCCGTGAGGATTGGTATGGTCCGTTTAGAGATGGAGACCAGCTTGGAGGCTGTGCTATTCGTAGCTCTGGTTTTGCTTCTACACCTACCACACCAGCTTCGTTGTTATGTGGTTCTTGGAGCGTTGTACTTAGTACCGCGACCTTTCACGACTCTGATCAGGGTTGTATTCAACATGTTACGGGTAAGAAGGTAAGTGAGATTGTGAGAGAAGAAAAGGATCTTTTATTGCTTCCGCAACAGCTCTTCTGCTCAGTTCAAGAAAGCAACGACAACGAAAGAGTGTTTTCAGTAGGATGGTTGTTCGAGCCAGGCCACGCTATCACATCTAGTTGTGTCTTCTCCGAAGATTCTAAACTAAAGGTAGAACCAAAATCTTCTCTACACTTCTCCTTGAAAAACTTGTGGTCATTACTATTATAGAAATCTCTTCTTTTCTTTTTGCAGGAAGTAACAATGGGAAGAGAGACTGTTCTACGACAGTAATCATTCTTATAGTATGTGTGCATATAAGTCAAAATTACAGTAATCTTACATGACTCCTTATATGATGTTGGTCAAATTTTATCTGTTTATACATATCAATACATTTTAGTGTGTAATGTGTATAGTTAAGTAACTTTACTGTGATCTGAATGATGATATGGTAGTGACGATGAAGATGAACAACCAGAAAGTGAAGTGGGTGAGAGAAGTGAAAATTTTCTCAAATGGCCAAATGATCTTCTTGCATGTATGCCTTTGGTCGGTTTACAAGAAAACCGGTTTGACATTTTAAATTTATTGAATTTGACTTAACCGAAATTGACATAAAGACAAGAAAATTTAACCAACATCGCATCTTCAAACCTCCTGCTCTGTCTGATTTAACTACCTTTTTTTGCCAGTCAACCCCAAAGATTATAGTCTAGAGGCAATTAGAGAACCGGGTTTTGTTCAAAATCTCTAACAAACCGAAAAAAAATCAAAGATGGAAGGCATAACAAACCAATATAAACCGATTATTACTCCACCAAACCAAAAAATCAAAGATTGAAGATATAGTAAACCAATATAAACCGAATTATTGTGACTTTCTCCGTTTTGTTTTTCGTATCTACTTTCGTTGGCCTTCGAGAGAGAGATAGTAACGGTGTCGTCGTCTTCGTCACCGAAGCATTTCTTCTTCTTCTTCTTCTTCCAAGGTTCTTAATTATCTCAGTTCTCCTTCTCGTGTTTCTTCTTCTTGATCTGAACTCTTTATTGGTTTCGTTTTGCTTCATGTCAATTTTGAAATGAGAAAAATGGAGATTCGAGATCTACAACTAATTCTGGAAATGTCTATGATTTTGTTTGTACAGTCATGGGGGTTTTCGATCTTACTCCTCTAGATTTTCCAAATTCGATCTCGTTTCATAAAACTTTTTAGTAAATTCCACTGAGTTTACCAAAATTTTCAAATTCTCTGTGATTACTATAAAATTTCGAGTAATCATCTGTTCTTCTGAGTTTAAGCATATGCGTTGATGTAGAAATTTCTTATTAATGGCCGATCTATTGAGTGGATACTTTGTGATTTGTCATTTCATGTTCTACTGTTCTGTCTTTTTATTTTCCAGCTTTTCTTCTCTGTTTCACACTTGTATTGGTTGATATTGAACCTATCGATTCGCATTCCATCAGATGATTATCGATTTTGTTTAGGTTTAATTGATATTACGTTTGGTTTCAATGTCATTGTTACGCTTAGATTCCTTTCTCATGAGTGGACTTTGAGAGAATTAGCTTTTGGAATACTCTGTTTTTTGAGATTTTTATCACAGGAAAATATAGTTTGAGCTCTGTTATTAGCTTTTTCTCGGTGCAATCCGTGCTATGTTCGGTTCGAGTTCGATAGCAGTAATAGATCATCGATTGATAGCAATCGATCCTGTGTATGAAATCGCGAAAATTTGAGGGATTTGTGGAGGATTGATTGATTAGAAATCTCATGTTTTATGATAAAATAAGTGAAGTTGTTGATTTCTCTGTTTAATGTTCTTCGGCTTGCTTAGGAAACATCGAGAATAATGGAAGAAGAGTATGAGAGTCGTCGAGTGAGGAGATGGGAAGAGTTGGACACTGACATTTTAGTGAGAATTTTCCAGAAATTTAGCGTTTTTGAGTTGACTTCGGGGTTAGCTCATGTTTGTAGAGGATGGAGAGCGGCTTGTTGTGATCCGATTCTTTGGAAGACGCTTGATTTGTCTTCAATGAGATCTAGTTTCATCAAAATCCCGTTAGAGCCTTACGTCTACGTGGAACGTCGATCTGATGAGGCCCTGACCCGGATCCTTAAACTGTCGATGAATCTTAGCGGAGGAAACACTAGGACCTTGATTTTCCATTTCAACTTGTTTCTGAGTGATGATCAGCTTACTTACACCGCAGAAAGGTAAGCCATTTAGATCACTACAATCATCGACTTTTTCCATTTTTTTGCTCAGTTTATATACCGATTCTTTGTCGGTAAATGGTAAAATTTGTTGTACTCAATTTTTGCAGGTGTCCAGGGTTGAGACGAGTCGTGCTACCGGCTTGGAACAGAATAAAGAAGACCGGGATATGCAAAGCGATACGTATCTGGAAAGATCTCGAGTCACTAACAATGCCGAGCATTGCAAACCCGCCTTACCTCTTAACAGAAATAGCCAAAAACTGCAAGAATTTCAAAGAGCTAAAGATAATGGGTCCATTCGAAATCTTCTTTGCAAACACGCTCATCGCATGCCTCCCGAACCTCAAAACCCTCAGCCTTAGATGCTCAGCGATAAAGCGAGAAGCGCTAATGAAAATCCTAGACGGATTACAAAGCCTTGAAGTGCTCAACATTTCGCACTCTCACATCGTGGAGTACAGCGGGTGGCAAGTACCGCAACAGAAAGTGATCGTTAGAGAGCTCGATAAGACGATAATTGAGAAAGCTTCGAGGTTGAAGAAGTTCTTGACTTGTATGGAGCACAAGACATGTGTGATGTGTCAAAGGACTGAGAATGATGAAGGGATTGTGAGATGGTATAAGTATGAGGAAGGAGAGTGGAAGGTTGATGAAGTTACCTCTCTTCATCTTTGATGGTTTTTTTTCATCTTTTTATCTCTTGAGACTTTTAACTTCTTCTCCTTCTTCTTTACTGTTTGAGTTTGTGTTTTTTTTTTGTATAATGTGAAACGTATTGTGTGTATATTGTAGGCAATGCCAACGTTTGTATGTAGTGAGTGATCGTCTCAAGATCACTACACAAGTAGAAAAATAAAAAGTTAAACTATACTTCAATATGTTTTTTGTCTATATATAGTTTCTGCATAGTATTAAAGAAACAATGAATGATGATTCAGAAGAATACTATATACATCCAAGTGGTAGTAGGCGTAGAACGGTCCGATTATCCGAGTATCCGGATCCGGCGGATATCCGGACTTTCATAAAAATACCCGGACTCCTAATAGATAGTAATTTTATGGATCTATCCGGACTTTTAAAAATATAAAAGTAAAATTTAATTGAAATTTGTAAAATCAATATATAATTTAAATTTATTTTTTGAATAAAAGTTATTAAGTTAATATAATTTATTTTTTTATTTATTTATATATATAGATTATATAATACATATATGTACTTTTAATATTTCAATATTATATAATAAGTTCATATTCGAATATCCGAACCTTCAAAGTCCATTATTCGGAACCGTGAAACCATTATCGAGATCCAAATCCGAATCGTTCGAATATTCGTTTTTTGGAGCAGATTGGAACGAACAACAGATAATAACAAATCTCGGATAATAGATTTACCTTTACCAAGTGGTGGTGGCCTAATGATAAAAGGGCTTAGAGAAATGTGTAAACTCATCCACCCTATGTTCGGTTTCTCATGGTAACGCTCTTACCTTCCATTTAATCAGTTTAAGACGGTGTCACACTTAACCCCATTAAAAGATCGGAGAGTGGAGTAGTCGACGACTACACTCGTCATGGAATGATTAAATCTTTCGGTAATCAGAAAAAAACAATACAATAGTTACTAATTATTTTATACAAAAATTGGTGTGCCAACATCGCAAGAAGTAAGAGCACTCGCATTGAGAGTTCAATGCGGGGTTCACACACAAATCAAGAAAAAAAAACACAAAACCCGAGGAATCCGAGCTCTTTCGAGCTCTTCCGAGTGAACTCGGATCATAAGGGGTTCGCCACGTGGCGAGTCCCCATTGGTCCGATTTTTATTTTATTTTTTTTTTTAAATGAAAAAAAAATAAAAAATCAATTTTTAATTTTTTTTTGTGAACCCCCAATGGGTTCACCAATGCAGATGCCCTAAGGCGTATAGCACATGCATTTCAAAAAATATGTTATTTTTATACCATCTCAAACTCATGTTAGATTTCAAAAATGTGTAAATTGATACTGTAATTACTTATAAAAATTGTGTATATATAGCTTTCGATTATTTGTTTGTTACGAATATAGTATAGAAAATAAGCAAAGCTATTACAAACATCTTTCTATACAATATTAGTCACGTTTTGTTTTGCTATCATCTACATCTTACCTACCAATATTCTTAGACTGGCAATAACGACACCGTTTCTGTTGAACTCGACCACCATTAGTTAGGTGTAATAATGTCTTTGAAAAACCATAAGTTTAGATTTTTAACTTCTCGTAGTTTTGAATGATCCGGTTAGCTTTGAATTAGGGGAGAATAATTAGAGTCAACTTTGAGTTTTCCAACTAATCTTAATGATAAACTAATATGTTAGAAAATCTTATTATTAACACACCATTTTTCTCTAACAACATCCTAAACACCAATCTCAAAAGATTTGATTAAAGTTACTTTAAAAACAAAAAATTGGACGATATCGTCCAACCTCCATCTTCTAAAATGCAAATTAATCGCTAGTAGAATCGAACTCGGGTGGATTATTGTATGCATAGCCGGTTCTGAAATTTATATGGTTATAAACTTGAAGTTATAATTTTTTATACATATAGTTTTTTCCTATTTGGAGATCAGTTTTTTCCTATTTGGAGATCACTCGAGTGCATTTTAACTCAAAAATTGTTGGAAGTCGAGACTAATGTTTTCTCCGACAATGTTTCCCAGCCGACCCGGATTCCCAAATCCATAACCATTAGCTCATTTCGTCGTGACAATAATATAAATTCTTTTTTTCTTTTTTTTTTGTTAATATTTGATTAATTCACTAGCTTACCTTTTATATCCAAATGTATTATATACACATAAATTATTACATATTCTCTCTGTTTCACAAAAAGTATAGATTTTTCACCTAAATTGAGAAAACTATTAAAAAGTCGTATTTACCCTTCATTAATACATTAAAAAAATTCTCTCTCCATTTAACACAATAAAATAGAAAAAGTTAAAACCGTAAGTTTCTTATTAAATATACATCGAAAATGTAAAACGACACTTTTTATAAAACAAATCTAAGTTGCGTAATTATTATCGACGTCCGTTTGTTGACGGCTCTCTTAAAAAAATGTTGGCTTGCTGCGTGTTTGACCATTTATTTTCTTTAAAATATTTTGTTTGTAGCAAATAAAATGATATTTTTTACATTTAAATTTTAATTATCGGTTAGGGAAAAGATTATTTCTCTTTTAAAAATTATAAATACTTAATTAAGAATATCAACATAAATATCAACGTTACGCGAGATTTGGCTCTGACCAGTGACCTGACCACAGATTCTCTCTCTCTCTCGATTGATCCATCACAATCATGGTGTTGCAACTATGGGAGACGCTTAAGGAAACCATAACAGCTTACACTGGACTTTCTCCGGCCGCGTTTTTCACCGTTTTAGCTCTCGCTTTCGCCGTCTATCAAGTCGTCTCCGGTTTCTTCGTCTCTCCCGAAGAACATCGTCCTCGTTCTACGGAGTCACATCCGCAGCCTGAGCCTCTTCCGCCGCCGGTTCAGCTCGGAGAAATCACCGAGGAGGAGCTTAAGCAGTACGACGGTTCCGATCCCAAAAAGCCCCTTCTCATGGCCATCAAAGGCCAGATCTACGATGTTTCTCAGAGCAGGTATACTTTGTAACTGAACAGAAACGACTGATTCCAATTCATTCAGGTTTTGATGAGTTTATCATGTGCAAATTTCTAGCGATTGTAGTTGGAACTTGGGTTTCTGCAGATTATCAGTGAAGATTTTGGTTGATTGTTTGATTGTAATCGGAAATTACAATTACTATCTATCTTCTCATACTTGTTCTGATAATCTTCATCGTTTACAAGTTTGTATTATATGGATCCTCTGTTTAAGTTCTTCTTTTTCTAGATTCTGGAGAACTTTGGGTTTGGCTTTCTTGCTTTTGATTCTCTTTTTATTTGCTTTTGCATCTTTGTTTTTTGTTTTCTCACTTCTTTTCTTGGAACTATATCACTATAAAGAGATGATAAAATTTTGCAATGTGTTCTTCAAATTACCTAAAAACTCTCTACTTTTTTTGCATGTCTTGAATTAGTAGAGAGTAGATATGATTAATGAAAGTTTTGGCTTCTAAGTTCCTTAAGTATTACTACAGTTTTGTTCACTGATTTGCATTTGTTTACGCTTTGGCTTACATTTGTTGTAGGCATATGGATCCCTTATTTGTTAAGAAGATACAGTTCTTTCACTATCAAGTTACTGAAAACTTCTTTGTGATTATTAGGTTTTCAGTTAGATGAAGTAATCCTCTTCAGTTACCCTGCCATGTTCCTTGTTCATAGTATTCGTCAATGCACATAGAAACGTACATGTCAATGAATATGTATGAATATTGTGGTTTTTCTTGTGCATAGTTTATGAACTGCACTGCACATCTAATATGAATCATATTCCCATGTCCCGGACCATAGTTTTTTCAATCTTCAAGTCAAGCTTGATTTAACACTTGTTGGTCACAAACTCACATGGCATCTGTTCTTGTTATTTTGTGTAGGATGTTCTATGGACCAGGTGGGCCATATGCTCTGTTTGCAGGGAAAGATGCAAGCCGAGCTCTAGCTAAGATGTCGTTTGAGGATCAAGACTTGACTGGAGATATCTCGGGTCTAGGCCCATTTGAGCTAGAGGCATTACAAGATTGGGAGTACAAGTTCATGAGCAAGTATGTCAAAGTTGGAACCATTCAGAAGAAGGAAGAAAGTTCAGAACCTTCCGAAACAAAGGCTGTCTCCGAGGATGGTCCTTCTACAAACACCGGAGAAGAAGCTTCCGCCGTTACACGTGATGAAACTTCTAGAAGCATAGACGAGAAAACCGCGGAGAATGACAAGGATGTTGCAAAGGAGTAATCTGGAGGCACACTTAAAGAAGTAGTATGAGTCCATATGCATATATGTAGCTCAAGCTTAATAAAAATGGTTACTTTTGTGTGTGCTTTTTGGATCTTACTATGACATTAATTCCTGGTTATGGAAGCTTAAACCAAATGGATTGTAATGTAGATTTCGGTTCGATTTGGTTCGGTTTAAGTTGGTTTGGTTGAAATGTCCATAAATTGTTATCATCGTAGAGATTCAAATTCAAATATTCAAAAATTCGAATTCTTTTTCGTCTTCTCACTCTCTCTCTCTCTGTTTCTGGAGATTAAGCGATCTCGAAGAGGAAGAAGCTATGGGTGTGAAGTATCTATGGGATGCACTCGAGCCATGCAAGAAAACTCTCCCGCTCGATCATCTTCAGTGAGTTTGTTGTCGTCGCTTTCGTCTCGATTTCTCTTTTGATTTCGTCTTGACGAGATCTTCGTTGAATGTTAATGGCTGTAGAAACAAAAGAGTATGCGTAGATCTCTCGTGTTGGATGGTGGAATTGCATAAAGTGAACAAATCGTATTGCGCCACCAAAGAAAAGGTTTATCTTCGAGGACTCTTTCATCGTCTCCGAGCCCTAATTGCACTAAACTGCTCCGTCATTTTAGTCTCAGGTGATTCAAAGCTTACTGTTTTCAGTATGTTTTTGCTTTGTAACGCAAAAGTTTACTCATTTAGCAGTTTGGGTTTGTTGTTTATTCAGCATGAGTGGTCAAAATCAGTTCTTTATCGATGTTTTACTCTAAAGAATTTGTATGCTTTTGAGAATTCTTGACTTACTATTGTTGTGTTCCTTGTTAATTGTAGATGGTTCAATTCCTGGAATCAAAGTACCAACTTATAGGCGTCGATTAAAATCACGATTTGAGGTATATTGATGCCAAACGAGTGGCTAGTTCCTATGATGGCTAGTTCCCAGATTATTTTTTCGGTTAATGCTTTATGGGTTCAGCCAGGTCGCTGATGACGATGGGGTTGAACCTGGGAGAGAGACTTCACTCAAAAGAAATATGGGGTCTGAGTTCTCGTGCATGATAAAAGAGGCGAAAGTTATTGCGTCAACACTGGGGATACTTTGTTTAGACGGGTAATACTTCAAGACTTGTTCGCCTAGATTGCCAATTAGACTTTGGTTTGAGCGTTTTGCTTTACTTATGAGAAGATCTGCATTTGCAAACATAGAGATTCAAGCATATATGGTTTAGTTTCTTGTTTGAGACACCCAGTGATATTGATAAACAGATTGTCCTCTATGGTTCTTCTTCTTCAAATGCAGGGTTGAGGAGGCTGAGGCGCAGTGCGCTCTGCTAAACTTAGAATCCTTATGTGTAAGACGCATTTTGCAGCTTTAGTCAGTTTCTTGTTCCTTATGCTGTTAACCCGATATTCAGTAACAAATTTTGGTTTTCCATGATCATTTGTAGGATGCATGTTTTAGTTCTGATTCAGATATTTTCCTTTTTGGTGCAAAGACTGTGTACAGAGAGATATGCCTTGGTGAGTGGAGAGAGACTCTTAAGCAGTCTTGGTGTTTCTTTTGTGATGTGATATTGCTAGTGCCATTACAATGGCCTAATAATCCGCCAATGAACTAGGGGAAGGAGGTTATGTTGTTTGCTATGAGATGGATGACATCAAGAAAAAGCTTGGGCTTGGACGGAATTCATTGGTAACTTAGCAGTCTCTTTAAGTAATTAGCTTTATATACTTAACCCTGATCTTTCGTTTTCAAGAAGCTCCATCATGGCCTTTCATACTTTAGCCTATACTGTTTTCTCGATGAACTCAGGCGACAAAGATACTGTGTATGAATGTTCCCACTGCAACATTGTAGCTTTAGATATTAATCCCTTTCGTTGCATCAGTAAACAAGAAAACCAGCTACACATTATTGACCATTGTTCATATGTCAAAGATATTTGAGATCTAAGCTATATTTCATCGAATGGCAAGGTTATTTATACAATGTGTTCTCTGGTGACATTCCAGATAGCTCTAGCTCTTCTGCTTGGCTGTGACTACTCTCAGGGAATTCGTGGTCTTCGTCAGGTGTGTCGATTACTCATGCTTTTAGACCTTCATCTATCGGCGCTGTGTGTTACCCGAGTTTGTGTGTTTCATTAAGAGTTGGATTAAAAGAGACTCACAATTCATCTTTGTACAGGAGAAAGCTTGTGAGATTGTTAGGTCAGTTGGAGAAAATGTTATCCTTGAAAAAGTTGCATCAGAAGGACTTGCCTTTGCGGAAAATCTGAGAAAATCAAAGAAACAAGTTAAGCCTCCTGCATGCAGAAATAAGGGGACCTTACCTTTAGTGGTTATAAATGGTATTTGAAACAACAACTTCTTCAATTTTGTTGCCATGCTTTGCTTATCTAGATAGTTGGTTTTAGTGTTGACCAACACAGAGCGTTTCGACTATAGAATATCTTTCCATACTGTTAATTTGTTTTCAGGAAATAGTCGTGATTCAGAAGGACTGGAACAGATCAAGCAGGTGATTGATGCGTTCAAGAACCCTAAGTGCCACCTAGCAGACTCTAACATAGTTTCCAGGTTAATCCTTTTTCTCATTTCTTTGTTGTCATTCCTGATTTTATCTATCGTCGAGCTAGTACGTGCATAAGGCCATCGTTTGTAGAAATCATTTCCCACAGGGAATCACCAATTTTGTCTTGAATTAAGTCTTGGTGCTTGTTTTGCATTTTCTACGTGTAACTATGTTGTTGTTTTGAGTGAAGTCCAACGTTCTAACTGTCAGTGTTGTTTGTTTTTGTTAAATGGATAATTAAAATCAATAAACGAGCAAAAAGGTAACTAAAGATGTAATAAAATGATTCTTCAAATTCCTGAAAGAACTCGAGGAATTTTTGGTGAGAAACAAGCTGATAACAAGAGTATCTGTTAAGTTTGGTGGATGCTGAACTTGATGAAAGTTAAATGTCCATTCGGATTTTTTATGAATCAGATTATATAATTTACACACTGATTTTGCAGGGCTCTGGCTGAATTCTCTTTCCAGCGCACCAAACTTCAAGAGATATGCCATCAGTTCTTTGAGTGGCCCCCTGAGAAAACAGGTACCACTTTGCATTTATATGCCTTTCTTATTCCTTGTAGATTGCGTTTGCAGACATTGTCTGGAAGCAAATGCGAAACCAACATTTCTTCCTTTTCACTATCTTTCATTTAGATGAATACATACTTCCTAAGATTGCTGAAAGAAATCTGAGAAGGTTCACTATTCGGCAATCAAGATCAACTGATGGTGGAGTTAACCCTTCTCTCCACAAGGTTTTCTTTCTCTCTCTGCAGTTTATGAGCTATAGACCTTAGTTCCCCAGAATCATGTCTTATGCTGTCAGTTATTAAGTTGAAGTATCATGTAAGTTGATGCAACTACAAAACAACATTTCGGATTTGCGTTTATAGTGTACTCAATTACATGAATTCATACGGTACATAAAAGGTTATGGATTGGTAAATGAAATTTGTTGATTCTGACATAGAGTTCCTCTTGGTCTGGTATTGTTCCATGATATTGATAGTGTGAAATTTTTCTGTGTTGTTTTGAGTTTCGGGGAAAACTGGCTTTCCCCTTCATAATTCAGTTGGAAAGTAGACAAAGAACTTGTCGTAACTCTTACAAGATAAACATTTCTTCTGCAGCCACAGATGCCAGAGAAGTGCCCGGTTTCTGAAATCATAAAGACTCGCAAAGTTCAAGGAAGAGAATGTTTTGAAGTCTCATGGAATGATCTAGAAGGGTTAGAGACGTCCGTTGTTCCTGCTGATCTTGTAGAAAGGTAATGATAATGATCAAAATCTCCAGTGCTGAGGTTTAGTTCGGCTTGGCGATAAAAACTTCATAGAAGAGTCCTTGTTTGGTTTCTAGAAAGTTGCAAATATTGATTATTAGAGTTAACTGAATATGAGCTTTGAAACGGCGAAATGGAACTGAACAATAGATCTACTTATGGAGCCAAAAATAGTTCAGTTTTTGGTTGGTGTTAACTTAATAATGTTTTGGTTCTGGTTTTGCTTGTTTGTTTTTTCTCAGGGCTTGTCCAGAGAAGATCACAGAGTTTAAGGAGAAAATGGCTGCAAAGAAGAAGAAACCGAAGCAGAAGCAAAAACAGAAGGAAACAAGTTCACCGTCCAAATCTTCTGCTCTTACCGAACTCAGCAACCAACTCCAAAACCTTGCTCTCAACTCAACCTCACTAGCAACTACTAAACCTACAAGCACTGTAGAAGAAGCAGAGCATGAGAAAGAACAGCGAGACTCCAAAGAACGCAATTACTTGTGTCTTATAGATTCGCCTGCTAAAGAAAATTGTAATAATGGTTGGCTGACCATGGACAGATTCAGTGTTGGCTTAAGCTCATGTTCATCGTATTCGGAAACAGAAGTCATTGATCTGATAAGCCCTTGTCCTGAATTTCGCGTGTCAAGAAGGTATCAAGAAGAGAAGAGCCATGATCACCACCAACTTGAGACTGTGATTGAGCTGAGTGATTCAGAGACAGATGATGAAGAACATAGCAGAAAAGTTAGAGAGTTTAAAATTTTTCTGGAAAATATTAGGAAAGACATCATCCTTTGAACAGAAAGATGATGATGATTATCATTTATGAACACTATGCAAAAAATCCATTGTAATTTATGAGTTCTTTTTGATCTTGTTTTCATTTCTTTGTAAGGTTTCATAAAAGTTGTTTAAAAATTGAAAGTATATTTTCCCTTTTGTTGGTCATATTGTTTTATTGGAATAAGTCTCTAGTTCAAGAACGTTGCACGTAAATAAAATAGTAATTTATATAGAGTTGATGAAAAAGTTTAAAATAGAATTAAGTGTTCTTAAAAATACCATATTTTGTTGTATTTTTCTTATTATATCACGAACTTTTTAAATAATTTTTTGAACCTTTCGTGCAGTATAAAAAACATATAAATTGTTAGGAAGGTTTCTATTTTTATACATGCATTATCTTATTGATGAACAATTGTTTTTCGAAAAATGCATGTATTGACAAAACAAAATGTACCAACCAATGTAACAATGAAAGACTATTTCCGAAAAGATACTTATCGATAAAAGATTATCGAAGAAGTATTCGAACCAATTAGTAGTAGTTAAAGCCTCTTAAAACTTAATTCAAAGTATAACTACTAACTAAAAGTCTAAGTACCTTATCCACTTAAAAAAAAAGTACCTTATACACTTTTATAAATCCTCAAACTCCAACCATGGTTTTCAACTATAGGGTGATTTACAATTTTTTTCCTTTTATTCATTTCCATTATGATTAGGATGCTTTAATTGTTAATCATAATTGTTTATGGGATTTTTGGTGATTCTTAATTTGGGGAGAGAAGACATGATTGAATAGAGAAACAATATTGAGAATTTGATCTTTATTGAGAGGAGCTTGAGCTCGATTATAAGAGTACCAGACGAAGACCAATACCTCAGTTAGGACTTCAGATCTTCGATAATAGAAGTTGTCTCTCTTTTTTACTGAAGGATTTTCTTTGGAACTTATCTCGATAGATATGAATCTTTAGAGGATATCTTCTCTTCGCCCTGGTTTCCAACCATGGTTTATATGGACTTTAGTCAGGTATGACCTATTCGTCTTTGGTCCGGTTATGACTTGAGGGAATAAATTTACCCTTCAATATTATAAATGATAATTTCATACACAATAAGAGAAAATAAATTTTTTAAGTATTTGCACTCGTTAAAGATTGAATTTTATACTCAAAAGTGTAAAACTAAACCGTAGATAATTGTGTCTTACATAATGATGTCTTGGTATGTTTCACATTCAACTCCAAAACAAAATATGTTTGGTAGATAACAATAAAAATGAATACAAACTAGAAAAAATAATTGGTTCACGACTTTAATGCATAGTTGACTCAATTACTTTGCGCAACGTGTGATATATACATAGGCAAAGTAGGCGAGATTGATTTATAAGTTTATGCAAAAAACCAAAGTACTTGAACCAAACTATATATTATCACTGTGTAATAGAACCACTTCTCTGTTTTACGTAAATATAATCATGAAAAATTAGGCTAGAACTCGAGTCAGACAATCGGCTTGTTGATTCTTCGTAGCATCTGAAAATCTTGTGGATGTATCTCAAAAGCAGACTAATCACTTTGTTGTTTTTTCATTTTTGTCAGCATACGGACCACAAAATACCGGTTTCATAGTCCATTAACCTCACATATTCTCTCTACTACGTGGTGGAAGAGAATCGAACCCTAGTGTATGACGATTGACTCTGAAAATTCAATCATCAGATTACAATGTCCTCGATCATTTGTTTGTTTCTTAATTAAACTTTCTTATGATCGATACATCTTTGTTGGTGAATGGTGACCAATAAAAAGAAGTATGAATCTCTTACCATAACCATTTGATATATTTGGTCAATTTCTATCCGCAAATGGGGGCAAAGAGTTGACTCCAAATAATACTTGTTTTATTCTTTCGATAATTTCTTTATTGCCAATGAAATTTTACTATATTATATCAAAACATTTAAAATAACAGTTTATTACTATATTGTAGAGCTTGTTAATTTCCTGCCAATGATTGTAAGATACTTACACTTTCTTTTATACGATTAAGATACACCGTAAATTTCACATTTATACATGTCAATAAGATATACTTTTGATAAAGATGTTACATACTACGTGTAAAGCTATATTATAAATATGTTATGCTTTATGTAATAAAATGTAACATAATTAATCTTTAAATGTGAAGATTATTTAAACAAGGGAAACTGATTATATAGTTAATTAGTACTTAAAAGTGGGAAAAAGTTTAAAAATCAAATGTAGTAGACTTTTTATTTACAAATTAAAAAGATGTTATTGATTTCTTCTTATTCACTTTAGAATCTAATTATTTCATCATTTTATAATTTCATTATCTTCATGCCATTGCACCATCAACTTACCTTGTTGTGTTTATATCGGAAATTTGATGTATGCAATAACAAAATCATGCTAACGAGAAAATCACGAGTTCGAACTACGTTGGAAAGATTAAAAATCGACCGGACGAACGCTAAATTATCAAATAAATAAAAAACCAGCTAACAAGTCATAATACAGACGATGATATTGGAATCTTAAAAAACTATATAAAATACTTTCACAAAAAAGTTATATATATAAATTGTTAACGTCGAATAATGAATTAACAGCTAGTGTCATCCGAGTGTCGGTTGCTAAGGTGTTTTTGCTCTCGAAGCATCATTTTATCTATATCAATTTGGTTAATTTTCTCGATAAACATATTTGCATTTTGTTTTTGTATTTTAAAATTATGGTTATATGGGTTGGAGCAAAGTAATCATGTGAATTTTTTAAAAGACTATTTTTTCAAAAATAAAAAGAAAACGTGGCTCGACGGAGAACACGCAAGCTGATAACCTGGCTCGACGGTCCCGCACTCGTTCCCATGTTTTTAGCTTTGTCGATTCTATGCCACCTGTTTGGCTTCCCATGTCCGTGACTTCTTGATTAATGTGTGGTTGACAAAAAAAAAAAAAAAAACAACCAAAGGATGAAGTTGTATGGGAAGACTTTAATTATTCTCTTTTTTATTGAATAATATATAATAATATATCCTCTTATCTATTAATTTAATTTCTTATTGTTAAATGATTACATTTTTAAATGCCACTGAAAAAGACATATCTATTTGTATATGACATGTTCTGAATTTTAAAAATGGATATGAAAATTGATTGTTTAGTTATTCGTAAATCATAACCAATAATATAACTTATTGATATTTTTAGAGTTTTTCTTGAGGAAGGCAAATAAGTGTTAGTTAATTACTGTAAAAGTCCATCTTCGCCAACATCCTTAGAAAAATACTTAATTTGAAGACTTTTTTTTTGTTTTATACGAACTTAAAGAGTTGAAGTAGAATAATTCCATTCATAACCAATAAGAATAATTCACATACGAATTATTTTATTTAATAAAATACTGAAATCGACTCCATTAAATCGCGTTGATTGTGAACTAAAAAAATACAATTATATACTCCATATGTTTCGCAAAAAGTGTCACTTTCACATTTTTCACGCATATTAAGAAAATTTTTAAAAAATCTTACATACCTTTCATTAATACTTTAAAAATAACTTTCTTTCCAATTAATACATTAAAAAGGTTAAAACCAGAATTTTGCTTATAAATTTGCATCGAAAATGTAAAACGACACTCTTTGTGAAACAAAATAAAAACCTCAAAACGACACTTTTTGAGAAACGGAGAGAGTAATCAATTGCAAGCATTAAATTTTCAGCATAAAACAAACTAATTGCAAGCAAATAAATATCTAACCTCACTAATCACCACTCTATTATTGTGGCAATTTCATTTAGTTCGCCCTAACATAATTTGGAAAGGCAAGCAAAACACATAACTACAAAATTCACAAAAAATTGTCCACAAACAAATAATTTTTTTAATATAGCAAAAAGTATTTTATTTAAGTAAATGCATTGTCGTATTGAAATTATGACATTGAAATTCAAAGGGTTTGGCTCCACCTAAATAAATTATTTAAATATTTGCTGCAGTGTTCAAATTCGAGATATCATCTACAAAATATTTGTTTCGTGTTGAACAAGTCCTCTTTCAATATGAATAGTTTTATATGAATGATTATGCATTAGCTAATTCTTTTTTGCTGCTAATCTTAGTTTCAATTTATTAAAATGCCTTTCGAAAGGGTCTATATATATTTCCCCATTTCCAACAACACGTATCTATGTCAAATATTGCCATCACCACTCTACATTTATATCATACATACTTCCTTTCAATTTCATATACGTATACATATTCACTTTATATATATATATAAACAAAAGCGAAATTAAAAATGGTATATAAATCAGAAAAATCAGACAGAAAATTGAAATCAAAGGAGAAGCAAAGGAAAGGACTATGGTCACCTGAAGAAGATGAAAAGCTTAGGAATCATGTTGTTAAATATGGCCATGGATGCTGGAGTAATGTTCCTCTTCAAGCTGGTATTTTTTTTAAAACTAGCCTAAGATTTTTTTTCTTTTTTTTGAGAGAGAACAAAAAAAATATTTAATGGATTTTTGTTTTCTTCATTTTACGAAACAATGTTAGTTATTTAGTTTTTGTTAGAGCTCTACGTAGGCTGGACATTCGGTTAACCGTTCGGTTTCGGTTTGGTTCTTTCGATTTTCGGTTCTTTCGGTTCTTTCGTTTTCTCAAAAATTGGAACCATTCGGTTCCTAAAGTATTTCGGTTCCGGTTCAGTTCCGGTTCGGTTCCGGTTAGGTTCGAGTTCGGTTCCGTTTGAATTAAATAATCATTCGGGTATTAATGTTCGGATATTATGGATATTTTCGGATATTTTCGAGTATTTTTGGGTATATTTTCGGATATTTCGGATATTTTCGGGTATTTTTAGATATTTTCGGTTATTTCGGTTACCCGTTCGGTTCCAGTTATTTCGGTTCTCAAAAATTGGAACCATTCGGTTATTTTTCAACTACGGTTCGATTCCGGTTCGGTTATTTTTCGATTAGATTCTTCGGTTCCGGTTATTTTGGCCAGACCTAGCTCTAGGATTGGAACCTTGTACTTGCCTCGAATATGATAGGAATGTAGCGGACAAAAAAAAAGGGTTTTGGTTAGAGTTTGATCAAACTAAATAATTAATTGGTTTACATATGATAGGATTGCAGAGGAATGGTAAGAGTTGTAGATTAAGGTGGCTTAATTACTTAAGACCTGGTCTTAAGAAATGTTCATTCACTAATGAAGAGGAAACTACACTTCTCTCACTCCATTCCATCTTGGGTAACAAGTAAGTTACTCAATTTTTACATATATATATATAACCATTTTGTCTTCAAAATAGTATTGAAATTACTTATCTCTTTAAAATTAGTTATATATGGTTTAAAAAATTTTAAATTTTGATTAGAAATTTATTTTTTTAACAAGGTGGTCTCAGATATCAAAATATTTACCTGGAAGAACAGACAACGAGATTAAAAACTATTGGCATTCTTATCTAAAAAAGAGGGTAACTTCAACAAAAGATGAAACCTCAAGAATCAATCAAACACCTTCAAATGGAAGCTCACTTGAGAACTTGCAAAATACTACAACAACAAGATCTTCTTCATTTGTATACGTTGGCCAATCATACGATGCTCGAATCTCGAGCATTTCGCCAAGTCTCGTGTTCTCCGAGTGGTTAGATCACAGTTTGGTCATGGATCAATCACCTCAAGAGTCTAGTCATAGTCAAGACCCTATTGTACCAGAAGAGATCAGATCCATCGCACCATGTAGACCACACTATAGAGGAGAAGACTCTTTTGATGATTTCATTACAAATTCGGATTTTTCTTTGGATAATGAGATCTCTGAGATTGAGTTCTGTCCTTCATTTTCCGACAACTTTTTGTTTGACACTCTCATCAACGAACAATAATCAATGTTAATAAAGATAGGTCAATGCATAGAGTTTGTGGGTTAATAAATAAGATTGAACATATACAATTGTTAGCTCAATAAATTCTATTATTGTTATTTCATAATCTTTTTTTCCTTATTTTGTTGTATAAAAAAGAGATCAGATTGAGATGAAAAAAGTTTCAGCAAAGTGAACAAAATCTATGAATTAAAACATTTAAAACCTTAAAACTTCAATGCTAAAATCTCAATAGAAAGGGTGATAACATGATTCAGATATATCAAGAAACATGAACTAACATCCAAAAAACACATTACATTCCGGTGAAAGCCTTCTTTCCGATAGCCGAAGAGCCAGCTGGTATCACCTTCAATACGTTGAACCTCACGGTCTTCGACAACGGCCTGCGAAATCACCAACAATTGTCGAAGCATATCAAATCAACTGCACTAAATCAAGAATCAACAAAGACATTGCTGTTGTTCGTCTGCACCAAATCATTACCTGCATTGCCCAATGATGACATGGTCTCCTTCCTTGACACGGAAGCACGGCGAAACATGAGCAGGGATGTTTGAATGCCTCTTCTCGTACCTGAAAACAAAACGATAATACATTTTTAAAGCACCGATCTGAACATATGTAGAGCAAGTATGAATCTATATATGTATTACCTCTGATACTTCTTCACGAAGTGGAGGTAGTTCCTCCGCACGATAATGGTCCTTTGCATTTTCGCGCTGTGGCAAGTACCAGCTAAGATACGACCTCTAATCGAAACAGTTCCAGTGAACGGACACTTCTTATCAATGTAAGCGCCTGTTACACAGAAATACAAAAACACAACCCTGAAGATTTGATTTGAAGAATAATAATGCAAGCTTCACACTATGATTCATGATCCCCAATTCTACGTATTCAATATCTACTGACAGAAATCGGATTGATCGATATTGCGGAAAACAGTAATCGCAGATCTGATAAGGATGAAGAGTCATGACAACAGCATTTCCAATAGAGAAATCGAATTGTTTGCTCACTAAATCTAAGAACGCAACTTAACGACATAGCAAGATACATCAAAGCTTAAGAATGTGCCATTGATCTATATGCAAACACAGTCGTAGAGTTCGATCTATAATGGCTAGATAAGCAAACAAACCTTCAATGGCATCACGAGGAGTCTTAAAGCCAAGACCAATGTTCTTCCAGAATCTGTTTCCACCTTTCCCAGGTCTCTTCCCTTTGCCAGATTTCTTCGAGCTGATAAACAGAAACGAAGGAACAATGTAAACGACTTGAAGCTTCAAGAGCATAGAAACACAATGAATGAAGGAGAAATCAATTCGAGAATCACCATAAGAAGACCTTTGGTTGCTTAAGAAAAGCTTTCTCCGTCTGAAAATCCGCAAAACACACAGAAGCATGAGCGAATAGTAGGAGACAAGAGATCGAAACGAGGATAATCTAATGGAGAAATGATCAAATAACCTGTTCCGCCATAACTGCTGTTTCTCTCCCGCGTGAAAGCTTGAGGTAGGAGACGATGAAGCGGCGGCGATTACTGAGAGCTTCGAGAAAGATAAAACCCTAACTCACAAGACCTCTTTATAAATAAGGTTTGTTCCAGCGTCAAACACCACACACTTTATTGGGCCCTTTGTATTTGGGCCTAAGGATAGAAAAGCCCAAAAGAGACTTGTTTGTGACTATTATATAGTTTTTATGTCAAATTTTTTAAAATTCTTTTGTTACATAGATAGTCTAATTTTATTAAAAAATCTGAACAATCAAATTCAACTATTTGCAGTATGTATACGTAATATTGCATAGGTAATTTTGTTGTAATTTTTTATGTAATGTACGCTACATCATACGATTTTTTATACCGCTCTAAAATCTTCAAAATATTATGTACCATAACTTTTGGAAATCGAAATTCATATCCGGTGTAAAAACTTTTAAACTCTAGTCTAGTAGACTTCAACTGGTGACAAATTTAATTTTTTAAATTAAGATATTTTAATATAATTTTTTAACTTCCAATATCATAAATCGAAGTTTAAGTCATAAGTTAATATTATAGAAGTATTTATTCCATCGGTTATCAATTTTGATTCTTAATATTATAATTATATTTGTAACATATATGATCCGTGTATAATTTTTTAACTTTTAATATTCTATCATTAATCAAAGTTTTGGGCCATAAGCTCCATGAAAATGCATGGTTCCTAAAATCTTCAATATGCATTATTAGTACATATAAACTTTTGGATCACTTAGGCAATGCCAAACAGAAACTAAATAACTAGGAGATAATCACACTTTAGTTTAAAAGAACCCTTTCAAATAAATATTGTTTAAATTACAATTTGCCAAAATTAAACCACAGCAACCATATGTAAAACACAAATAAACATTTTTCCAAATTAATGACAAGTGAAACCATAACCTTATGCACCAACAAATTTCCATTTCTCTTGATATAAATCAGAAGCAACCAAATAGCTTTGTTGGGGCAGTACCCGTGGCGCGGTACTTAGCAGCCATTTCCTCGGCTTTAAGAACCTCTTCTCCGCGTTTAGCTTCGGCCATTGCTCTCTTCTCTTCGGCTTCCTTGTGGATTTGAGCTATTTTATTCTTCATCTTTTCCGCGTACTCTGCTTTCTTCTTAATTAGTTCTTCCTTTTATCATTGTCAATTTGCAATTAAGAAAAGTTTAGGAACTAATAAGTAAATGTAAAAAATAATACTAAGAACAACATTTTGAGGAAAAATTTATCCAAAAAAAAAAAAACATTTTGAGGAAAAAATAATAATAAACTTACCTCAATCTTTTTTAGCTCAGCTTCAATAGAGGCTTTCTTACTATTCTCCCAAGCTCCAACTGAAGAAAGCTTCTTTTGCGCCCTATATTATAAAGTTTATTATCAAAGTTATATATGATAAGAAATTTAAATAAATTTTATAAGTTATTATTTTTGTATCTATGAATTTTGTATTTTATTTTTTAAAAGAAGAACTCACTTGTTCTCTATTTTGGATTTTTCAGCCTCTTCCCAAGCCTTGATGAGAGACATCCTCTTATCTGTCTCGAGTTTTGCCAAAACAGCATCTTCACACCATTGTTACAAACACTCCAAAAATGTAAGAAACAAAAATTAACTATAATAATTATGCAAATCAGTGAAATTAGATAAGTTTAGACTAAGGAGAGAAGTATTAATCATGATCTAATTAGTTCGCTAATTACCACGATTAGCAGAACCTTCTTTCTTCTCTTCTTCATGTTCTTCTACAAGGACAACAAGAAAGAAATAATATGTAATAATTGCTTGTAATATATAGTCAAGTATAAATTTTCATTAATTAGAAAGATATGAAATAAAATATTTTTTTTCAAAATTCAACATGTAATTCACTCTTCTTTGAAAATAAAAATAATTTGTTACTTGCGGCGACGAGAACGATAGCTTTGGAATCATCAGACTTCTCCTCCGCGGATAGCGGTGAAGGGTCTGATACGGTGGTTTGGGGCTCCACAACCTTCTTCTGATCTTCTTGTGTCATGTTGATAGTTACAAAAATACTATGGCAGAATAATAAATCAGAGAACTCTTCTAATTAATTGTAGAGTGAAACAGAAAAATTCGAATGCTTAAGTATTACAAACTCTAAGTATTAATACTAACAAAGAGAGAGATTAATTGTAGATACGAAAGATTGAGCTGGATTAAGCAATGTTCTGTCTCTCGTTGGCATATTGCATTACTTTCTATTTTTTATATGCAATTATTCGTGACAGGGAAAAAGAAATTGATGAAATGTTATTGTTTACACTTTATTGTTGTTGTCCACGATCATTATGTTTTACACAAATTCTTAAAATGCAACCGACTAACAATCATATTTCAGAACTCAATGAAATTTTATACTAATAATAAATTTCACACGTTCTTTCTAAAAATTAGTTAAAGCCCAAAAAAAATAAAATATATACTACACTAGAAAATTATTATTTACATTTCTATCTATCATAAATTTTTAAGTATACTCAATAATTCTCTATTTAACTATAGATACCTTTGTAATTTTTTTGAAAATTCTAATTAATGTAAAACTATATTCCAACATAAAACCTATACATGAAATAATTCAAACATAAGGCAAAAAATATAGAATCGAATTAAAGTTTTTGAAACTTCTATTGTTGTATTTCTAAACCATAAGCTTAGGGGTTCGTCATGCCTGCCTAATAGACGCATTTTGGTAAGCATGCACGAACATACCATGCATTGTCTGAGACTCTGACTGCGAACACTCTATTATTCCTATTAGAATCAACACAATGCACTTCCACTTCAACTAATGAATAGATGACCGTTCGAATCAATTGATATTATTAATAAAATAAAAATTATGTTAAGTCCATATGGTTGTAGTCGAGTGGTAGAGGAGATTTGGGAATATACTAAATATGCTAAAACACTCTCCCAAGATTTGATCTATCCACGAAACAAAAACACATATACGTAAGAAGTCTAAACTTGGTGTTTCACCCATAAATTTTAGTTACATGGTATACAGGTAACAAAGAACATTGTGGTGATTTTTTGGGGAGAAGTACTCCACTTTATAGTACTCCACTTTTGGGGAGGCGTGATCCAATAGTCACAAGTTATCAAGAAAAAAAAACAATTATTATAGATGTTATTTTTAATTTATTTGATGTGTATTTTTTTTTTTTTGATAGAATGTTAATTATATTATAAATAGGAACCACGGGGTT